>PVIY010002864.1:0-121158 GCA_004026745.1 Myrmecophaga tridactyla
CCCCATCATGCCTGGTTTCCTGGGGAGGCCAGCTGCTGTGGTCAGGGTCGGTGGATGGCAGCCCCGCATGCCCGCTCCACTTGGCATCAGAGAGGAGAGACAAGTCTGTGCTGCCTGAGGGCAGGGTATTTACACAATCCAGGGGAAGGGTATCCTGCCACGGAGAGTCCTGGACCTGACGAGCAGCTCAGCTGCTTATTCCTAGTTTCTGGGTTTAAGGTATGGTCAGCCCCCTCCATTAGAGCTAGCATCTCCCCTGGGCTGCTGAATGGAAATTTACTAAAACATCTGTACACAATAGAAAGGGAGGTGGGGTAGGTGAGGGCTGGGAGATGACCATTAGTTATGTCCCTGACTTCCCCAGCCATAGTACAGGGGACATGGAGCTAGCTTCATGGTCGAGAGAAGCTGCTAATAGAGAGGGGAAACTAGTACTTGTAGAAGAACTGGGCTGGATTCCTCTTCCAGCTTCTGCTAATCTGATATTGTGTCACATGATATGCTTGTCTATGGCAGTCTCTGCTGAGAACAAACATTCTTAGTCTCTTCATATGCAATTCAGTTTGAACAAAGCTCAATTCAAGAATCATCTTTACTAAATGATTTCTGTAGAAACTTTGATTTCCTCCAGTATCCCATCTAAAAACCTGGCTGTATGCTCTATTTATTAGCTGGGGAATGGATTTGCTCTCTAATCTGTGTTTGCCTGCTTTGCTTTGCTGCAGTCACGTGGAAGTGGGGAAGAAGGGTGAGGGATTGGGTACAGGGCAGGAAGTCATCTTCTGATTGGAGTTTGTATACAGCACATGATGTCCTGTGTTATACTATTACACATACTTCTGAGGGCAGTAGCTCACCATATGTGATGGTTTGGAGGCTTTACAGACCCCAGAAGAACATGTTCTTAAAGCTAATCCATTCCTATGGGTGCTATGGGTGTAAGCCTATAGTGGGTGAGACCTTTTTTTCTTAACTTTTTTTAAAATTGTGAAATATATGTACAAAAAAGCAATAAATTTCCAAGTACATTTTAACCAAGTAGTTATAGAACAGATATTAAAGCTTGGTATGGCTTACAGTTCCATGATCTTTCATTTTTTTCTTCTAGCTGCTCCAAGATACCGGAAAGCAGCAGAAACATCAATATAATGATTCAGCACTCAAACTCATTTGTTAAACCCGATCTTCTCTGTATAATTCCACCATCGTCTTTGATCTTTCTTCTACTCTTTAGGGGTATTTGGGCTATGCCCATTCTAACTTTTTCCTGTTGGAATGGACTGTCAATAATATGGGATACGGGGATGGAACTAGTTGATGTTCTGGAGATGCTGGCCCTGCTGCATTTCAGGGGTGGGAACTTTTAATTAGGTTATTTCAGTTGAGGGGTGCCCAAGTGGGTCTTAATCCTCTTACTGGAGTCCTTTACAAGAGGATGAAATACACAGAGAAATACACAGAAGCTCAAAGAGAAAGCCATGAAAGCAAGAAGCTGAAAGCAATGAAACCTGGAAGAGAAGGGAGAGACCAGCAGATGCCACCATGTGCCTTGCCATCTGACAGAAGAGTCCAGGTGTTGTCTTGATGATGCCTTGATTTGGACATTTTTGCAGCCCCAGAACTGTGAGCTTGTAAGCTAATAAATCCCCATTGTAAAAAGAGAACCCATTTTTACAGGATATGCATTTCAGCAGTTTTAGCAAACTAAAACACTATCTAACCCCGTATTGACACAATGTTAGGAAATTATGCAATGTCATCATACCACTGATTTTGCAAAATGTAGAAATAATATTGCTTCTGTTACAGTTATCTGGGGTGATATTCAAAATACTTAACAACAGGTAAACCACAGGTGCTAACTATTCACAACAAGCACCGGTAATAATTAACTGATGTATAATGACTAAATCTTACTTATTGGAAATGGTAATTTTTTGGAATTTTTTCATTATTTTTCTCAACTATTTGTGGCACAACTAAAACTTGTTCTTGGAACATCTGAGTTTTGACAAAATAGTGAGGCTACTTCTGCTCCAAGGTAGGAAGCATTAAGTTACAGGGCCCATGATGGAGATAGTATAGCAGGACCACTTTTTCAGAGTATGTAACCCAGTTGCCTCTACTCTATCTCCTGTCTGCCATTTGCATATGTCTCGTGGGAAGCCACCACTGTCCTTTGGAAGGCCACCAAGCAGGGGTGGGCAATTTGCTATGCATCCTTCAGATGATTGCAAATCCACAGCCCTGCCCTCAGCCTTCTGCTTGCAGCCCTCCCACCGCAACAGTCCATTCCTGTCAACCTCCTGCTCGGAGCAGCTTCCTGTTCTGATTTGCTGAAGGTTAAAAAAAATGATAAAAAGTTTGACACCCACCTCTCCAGGAGGACAAGATCCAAGTATGAAATGGCCCAAGGCTCTCTTAGCAGAGTGGAACTGAAACTTACCTGAAAGTGTTCAGAGAGGTTCTGATATGGGAGGGGTCCCTGGTCTGATTTTTCAAATTATTCTTGTAAATCAAACCATGAAGTTAATTGTCCAAGCAAAAGGGGTTAATAACAGCTACTTACTGTCTTTAGCAATGGTTCTAAATCTAAGACTTACAAGACTATTCACCAGTTGGCCAGGGACCAGTACTATTGGTGTGTACAAATGATAATGAGGCAATTTATATCAACCATGTAGAAGAGAAAACCCAGTAATTATTAAGGAAGGTGAGGGTGTCATCTGAGCTGAGATTTTCCTTCATTTGTTAATTCCACAAACATTTGCTGAACCTTCTCTATGCACAAGGAGGCACTGGGGTGAATAAGATAGAGTCCTTGATTTAAGGATACACAAGAAATCCTACCCTTTTCACTTATATCCTCAGGATAAGGCTTAATTTTCTGAGATGAGTTATCTAGGTAGAGAGATACACCTGTGAGTCAGCAATTACAGAAAAGGAACAATTTAGGGCCTCTTATGCCCGTAGAGCATCCTGGCAGCCACTGTAACAAAATCAAGAGTGCTGATGTGGAGGACTAATTGGCTCTGCGCTGTCACCAGTGAGTCCACATGCAAGGACTTGTCCTCCCTGTTAATGTGGAATGCTATCTAATATTATACATAATATTATCATTGTCACACATGGATGTAGTAAGGTTTAAATGAAATAATATATGCAAAATATTGTGCCATTCACATAATAAATGCTCAGTAATGGTTAGCTAAAACCTTGGCATGTATAAATAAGTAGCCATGTGACATTAATACAGCAAAAGCTCAGCTCACAATGACGTAAGCACTCAGACAGGCCCCACATTGTATGAGGATCCCACAGAAGGAGTTAAGGAAGATCTCATATTGTTGGACCCAAAGACTCAACAGTTAATCCTTTCAACAGTCTTGTGAGGTGAATGTCATCACCATTTTGCAGATTAGGAAACTGAGGCTAATTAAAGTTAACCTGACCATGACCGCACAACACATAAGACAGGATCCAGTTTCATCTGGCTCCAAAGTGAATGACCTTTTTTCAATGTCAGTGGGTCTCGAAGACTGACCTCAGAGAAGCATATCTGCCTCACGTGGGAATTAGTAGACATGCAAACTCTCAACTCCACCCCAGACCCACTGAATCAGAAACTCTAAGGGTGGAGCCCAGCCATCTATGTATTCACAAGCCTCCCAGATGATTCTAATGCACGCTTAAGTTTGTGAATCACTGCTTTTGGTACGCTGCCCCTCTCCAAAAAGCATCTGACTCCTTGTTTTGTGTTTAACAGAGCATGTAAGAAAGCGCTCAGCTCTGAATTTGAATTTATATCACGTTTTCAGCAACGATGAGTCAAATAATCTTAAATAGGCCAATCCTTGTCCCTTTCTGTCTCACAGTGTATATGGGGAAGGAAAATGGAAATTAATGATGGGAGAGCCATTTCTTATTTCCTTGGATAGCACTAACATTTTCCTTCTTGTTGTAGTCACTACCAGTTGTGTTGCTCCTCACACTTGCTCTTGGACAACATGATATACTGATTAAATATCTATTCTGTACCAGGAAAGCAAAATCAGCAAAAACCTCCCCTCAAGGACCTCACAATCTGATTTCTCTTTGCCGTGGATTCCTGATAACCTATCCTAGAATCCCTGAACTCCCAAGGCAGGTACACAAGTTAGAGGTTCCCTGTGCCCCACTCCTGAGCCACCTACATTTGGAATGTGAATAACTATAATTCCCAAGCAAAGATGTAATTAGGATGAACAAGATGATTTATGCAAAAGCCCACTGGACCATATACAACCTATCCACCCAGAGTGAACAAGAATACTTTGCCAGAGAGAAGCCAGTACATTTAGAGAAAGTTTTCCAAGCAACCACTGTATCCAAGACTGCCCCCGAGTTTGGAATCCATTCTGGCCAATAAGCCAAGGACCTCGGCATGAGTCTGAACAATCGGATCTGCCAGCCAGGACCAATGTCCTCCGGCATTTCAGTCCAACATGTTTTAGGCTCTCTGGGTGATGGTGTGATGTTAGAGTCATCATAAGACATAAGTCTCCTTGGCTACAGGGAAAGCACCCTGAATTTGCTTTTTTATTGACTTTATAAGAACCTTATTGCTTTCCACGGAACAAAAGGAGCCCTAATATAAATTCCACCTGCTGCTAGCTAGGTCTTTGAAAGCCACTGCCCTTGCTGAATGATTACAGCTGGTGCTCTCCTTTATGCTGGCTTTATGGGTTATAAGGACAGACACATAAGGTGTAGGCCAGTTTTTTTTTAAGGAATGTAGACGTCTTGCCCTCTCAACTTGACATATGCTTTTCTTTCCCCATCCTACCTAGAATTAAATGGAGATAAGGGTTGCTAATGCATCTAATTAAATGATTTTAGACAATCCTGGTCAGTGCACATATTCACTAGAGAACTGAAGAGACTTTATCTGGAAGGGGAGAATCTATGTATATGGAGAGGAGTGATATGGTTAAGATATTTATGTATTCCTGCTTCTTGTCTGAACTCACTGGCAATTTCCAAATCAAAATCCTTACATGTTTTTTCCACCAATTGGAAAAATTGAATAAATATTATAGGCAGAGTTTTTCCTTGTTTAAATTTCCCTCCCACCTCACAGTGTGCCTGCTAAAAGTTTGTGCCATAAATCCCAGTACAAAATTCCCTGTTGCTTAACTTGCCCATAAACGTGGAGCATGTAGCCATGTTATACGATTCCTGACCTGAACACAAATTTCCTGTAGTCTGGTGGCGCCTCAAGGAGGGGCTAATATGTTCACCTGCTTGTTTTTCAGGCAATAAACCCAGAACAGGTGAAATGAGGAGGAAATTTAAATAAGATCAAAAAGTAGGCTCAAAAGAATGGACAAAGCCATCTGGAATGCCTCAGTGCTGCCACTCTGAAATAGGAGACTTAGTAGAATTTCTAGTTTCCCTTTCTTTTCAATCCCAACTTTTCTTTGAGAGGAAGCTCATTGTTTCCTGCCTTTGGGTCAGGCATTGGCAAGTGAAGAAATTTAATTTCTTCTAAGCCCACTGGCGACCACCTCATTCTCTTCACTCTCCTAGCCTCCGCTCTTATTAGCTTTCTCTCAGTTTACCTTGTGGAATGCATGGAAAGTTTGGAAGGTTATTTACTGAGTTAAGAGGGGAAACTTTTACTTTGGATTTCAAATTACTCTGCAGATCACAACACTGTTGTGCTGAACAAGAAAACAATTGTTCGGACATGCAGGGTAAACAGTACAGCCTTCAATGCAATTTGATAATATGTATCAAAAGCCGTAAAAATATGAACACTATTTGACTCAGTAATTCTAGTCCAGTGAATTCATCCGGAGGAAATAATTGTACAAGGGCAAGAAGATATATGAGAAATGATGTTCATTGAAGCATTGTTTGAAATAGGAAAAGTTGGAAACAAAATCTAAATGTCCAACAATAGGGGGTTGGTTAAATAAATTTTGATATATTCATACTAAAGAATATCATTCAGTCATTACAATAAAGATGGAGATGAAAGGTTTTGACACAATGTCTCCTATACATTAAGTGAAAAATGTAATATACTAAACAATGTGTATAATATCCTCTAAAAGTTCTATATATGCATATATATGATTTATGAAAGTTTTCCTATGAAATATTTTTTAACAGACCACACATATCCAAGCTCAATAAGTACTCTTAAGGAAACTGCCATGCTAAAATGCCATTATGTTTTCTCCTCCAGGTATAGTGAAGTGAAATCAATAAGGGTTTTCCATCGAGAGCTGGGCCTTAAAGCCTCTTCCACGTTGGGTTCATTATGTTCATGCTATTTTTAGGTGACTATGACGTACATCTCACATCTCTTCCATTTTAAAATGTTTTTCACTGGAAAAAAACAAGTTTTATTTGTGGGAGCTGTTAGGAGCCCTGACATAAATAAAAACACACACATCAAGGACAGCTATTTCCACATAGTGTCAGAAAATATTTCATTGTAGTGGCTTCCCTTGAATAGAGGCCAAAGCCTGAATTGGAACTGGGCAAAAAGAAAAAAAAAACCAAAAAAACTCTTACAAGTAAGGTTCTTTAAAACAGATTTAGTGCGCATTTCTATGAAAGAGCTTTACACACATTTCCATTCTAATTAAAAACATAATTGGCAACATAAGTCCTTAAACTATGAATATTTTGGAAAAGGAAATTCAAATACCAGCAATGACATGTCTCTAAAAAGCCAAACTATTCACTTTGAGGGGGAAACTTAAGTTTTAAAACAAGCAAAAGCATTTTCAATATTAATGTTTAACATCTAATTCTCCGATTTAGGTGACCTTACAAATGATGCTGTAAGTTGGAAATCAAAGGGGTGATTCTTTACACCAGCCACGAGTATAACACTCAAACATGGTTGTGACTTAGAATTACCACCAACTAGTGATTCTGATTTAATATGTCTGGGGTGGGACCTGAATATCAGTCTTTTTTTAAAGCTTCCAAGGGGCTCTAATATGTAACCATAGTTTATAACCATGACTATAAATACTTAGATATCCCTCAATTAGCAATTATTCTGGAAACTGAAATGAATGAAATGTTTTAGATTGAAAGGTACTTAAAGCATCACCTAATCCAAACTTTATCTTGCAGAGGGGACCTTGGGGTCCAGTACCTTCCTTGTAACTGCTTCTTGACTATTTTCTTACTTTGGTGAGAAATTGAGAAAGACCAGCCTTGCTTGGGGAATTTTCTTCATCAGTTGATTTTCTCTCATATTTACTCAATTTTCAACCTTTTGTTGTCCACAAGGGCACAAAGTTCTACAGCCACTATCTCCCCATTCAGTGAGTGGCATTTTAAGTTCCTAATGAACAAAATGACCAAAGCTACCAATAATTGAATGCTTTGGCTAAACTGGGCATTACCTCACATCACCACAACTCTGTAATATTATTCTATACCATTTTTCAGATGAGAAAACCGAGGCTCCGAGGCGCTTAATTATTTGCCCAATGTTAGACAGCTGGAAATGGTGAGATTGGGATATGAACCTGGATCTACTCAGCTCCAAATAACCAGAAAAGAGACGGACACATAGAGGAGATTCATCAAAACCCACAATCCAGAATCCTGATTCTTATTGTTTTAGAGATGAGATTCCAGAAGAGCCTATTCAAACATCTCCATTTCTTTATGTGTTGCCAAGAAAGCAGGAAGAGGAAGAATAGCAATTCAATGGGAAACCTGAAAAAAAAAGTGAAGTTCTTAATAGTAGGGGTAAAGGCTTTGCTCAAGAAATGCCACAAGTAAACTTCATGGACATTTACTTGTAGGACAGAATGGCAGCTGGGGATGCTAACAGGCGATCCATTTTCTATGGAATATACTCAAGATATCACTCTGTTCATTTGCACATGCTCCTCAATCTACATGCATTCCCTTTCCCTCCTCCTTCACCTGCTTAACTTCTGCTCATCTTTTAAGACTCATTCATTTTATAAGGGGCTCTCTAATCTCCTAAAACCAGATTACATAGTTCTCCTCTGAGCACCCATAGCATCCAATGATACCATTATCAAAGCACACCGGGTTGAATTGTCTGTTTCCTTTTCTGCCTTCCCACCAAAATGCTAATTTTGAGGTGAGGCTTGTGTGCTCCAGTGCACAGCAGATTATCCAGCACAGGGCAGGCACTCAATGAGTGTGGAAAGAATGCTCAAATAAACAAATGTATAACTGAGTATTCCTTCAGGATCAGTAGATGGAATATAACAATTTTACCTCACAGCATACAAATATATTGGAATGGAGAAAATGTTGCTTGCTATTTTAACAGTTGGCATGAGAGTATATCTTAGAAATATTTTGGTCTGAAAAATAATTTTGACACAAACTGGGGAGCATAGTGAGGCACCTTCCTTCCTCCCATCTCGGTTGTCTCCCCTGCAAGGCTCCTAGATGTTAGGTAGGACCAAAGACTCAGAAACAAAAATTGGATCATTCTGCATCAATGAGAAATGCATTTTTTCAGTTTTATGGGCAATCCAGGAGGAAACAATGAGGAGTAAACTCAGTGAGATGGTAGAAATCTACATAGTATGAAATGTGGTAACTCCTGTTCTGTTGCACTCCAAAATTTAAAGAAAAAAAAAGCTAAACTCATAACTCATGCCTTTTTTTCTTTCTTTTTTTTTTTTTTACATGGGCAGGCACCAGGAATTGAACTTGAGTCTCCAGCATGGCAGGTGAGAACACCGCCTGCTGAGCCACCGTGGCCTACCCTAAACTCATACATTCTTGATGTAATTGATTTAAATGTTTTGCAGATTGAAAGGAGATTCCATCAGTTCAAGATAGAGTTTGATGTGGAATGAGATGGAGACAGTCTTTTAGAACAAAAGGTTTAAAATTCCATGTAGAACTAAGAATGGCAATTATTCCACCTACCCAATTCTACGGAGACACAAGGAAGTAATGGAGGTCACAAGAGAATCCAGAAAATATATGAGTGACTTTGGAGTTCCAGGTAGAAAATGAAAGAATTTAGGAGCACAGCTGTATTTTCATTTATTCCAGCAGAATTGCACGTCTTTGGAGGATGCAAAAGGATATGGGAAACAGACCATTAACTATGATGGTGTTGAAATACAAGAATCCATTGCCAAGGTCCTAACTTATTATATCATTCATTCATATGTTCATTTATTTGTTCATTCAGTAGTTATCAAGCTCTGCCTTCACACAATGTCATAAAGGTTAGAGATTCAAGGACGCATAAGAAACAGTTCTCGGAAACATACATTACTTTTGAAATGGGGGAAAATACTAGTTTGAATAACAATTTTAAAAACAAAATATATTATTTCCCTCACTAATGTGGTAAGAAAATCATCCAACAATTAAATTCCAGTGATACAAGACAGATCTTGACAAGGAAGAAAATATATCTCACAAGGACAGGAAGGAAAATAGGAAGCTCATGAATTTGATCAAACAAACTTAAGGCAGAATTAGAAAGACAGGGAAAAATTTGTCCACTTAAAATTTATAAAATCAAGTGAAGGGATTAGTAGAAGACAAGTTAGGAAAAAGATTCAATGTGGAGATTTGGGGAAATCTCCAGAAAGAAAATGGCATAATGGTTTAATGGAAAATAACAAGAAAAAAAAGGTATGATGGTATAGTGGAAAGAACCTGGTATTCCAAAGACCCAAGTTCTAATCCCTGTTTATTTACTGCCTCTCTGTGTGGCTTTAGGAAGCTCACTTTTCCTTTCTGGACCACAATTTCCTCTAAGAAAATGAGCTAAAGGTCTCTACAATTAGAGAAATTCAAGAATGCCAGATATACCATCTCAGATGTCTACATCACAACACGCAGAAAATTGGAAATACAGAGGAAACTTGAAAGTTTTAAACTGGGAGAGAATTAGAACATTAACAAACAAATGAACAGAATGCATGGTGAAAGCACTGCATGTCAGGAATATGGAAATCCACACATCTGCCAGAGTAGAGTTTTAGACAAGGGCAAAGAAAAACAGTAATAAGGTTGTCACGCCAGAGGTTGTGAATGTTGCCTAGAGAGTACATGTTTTTAGGCTGAATTCTAATATTTGACCATTTTGACCTGCAAAAACTGTGATTTCTTCAGCTTCCCGTGCCCCCTCTAAAGGTCTTATCTGCAAAGCAGAGGAGGGAATAAACTACTAACTTATTGCACTGAAAAAGCCAACACTCAGAAAGTAATGTGAACAACAAAGGGACCTACTGAAACGAACCAGCAAATGAGAGGTGACTACAGTTAACTGCACTAGTAATATTAGGTTTAGAGCTTATCTTATTGAACAGCCACTTAAATCTGGTAATTTCAGGTGCTTCAATCTAATATAATATCCAGGGGACTCAATTCAAAAGCCCAGTACTCAGAACCAGGACTTTATTCCTAAGTCACCATGACATCATGAATGGCCTTGGCTGCCATGTAGAACAACACATTCCAAGCCATTCTACCCAGGTGCCTGTACAACTCAGCACTGGTTGGGGGTGAGGAGGAAAGGAGCAGGGCAGCTCCATACATCCTGCCATGTGGGAATAATTCAGTACTGGGGCAGAATGAGGCTGCAGGAGATGAGGATGCCTCCATCTCTGACTCCCTAGTTGAGATGCATAGAAGTGACAGAGGCAGAGTTCAGGAGGGAGGTGAACGATGTCAGGAAGAGCTGAAGGAACTGGAAACCCTTGGCCTGAGAAGACAAGAATCTGGCTTGGGAAAGGGTCAGGAGTAAGGGGAGAGATAGAAATTCTTTTTTCATATTTTTGAAAAGCTGTCAATATAACGGTAAAACTAAATGTGATTTATGTGGACTAGAGGGCAAAGTGAAGACTGAAGGGGAAGAAATTCAAGCAAGTGTGTTGAATTTGTACAAGGAAGAAGCCTTTAGCATTTTGGTCCTCAATGGTGATGATCCTGCCCCCAAGGGGCATTTTGGAAATTTAGAGGGGCGTTTCTGACTTCTTCTAACTTAGTCATGCCTGAGGGTTTACATGTAAAATACACATTTGTATAAGTTACTTTCCTATTACGTCCCCTTTCTTTTACAGTTAAGGTAACATACTCATTTAGTTTTTGAGTGATTGTGTGTTTGTTGCACAAATTCTAGGGATTTCCTTTTAGGATTATAAAGAAAGTGTCACTGAATTTATGTTTTAGGAATGGGGTACTGACTTTATGATCAGTGGGAACCTATCCTCCTGCAGAAAGGACAAACCTATGGCCAAATCTGCCCTGCAAGTGGCCTCCTTCATGTTCTTCAAATTTTTGAATTAGCTGCTGACACTCAAACATGGGAGATTTCATCCAGCAACCCTGAGTTGCACTGCAGCTTGGCAAAAATTCACCTGGAGAGGGTGAAACACTCCCCTTCAGAAAGGGGGTGCTCCCCGCTCCCATCACCTCCATGGCCTAGTCCCGCCTCACTCACCCCAGCTGCCAGGGCTTTTAGGGATCTGGGCGTGGCTGCTCCCCAGCTCACCCTCTCAATAAATAAACCTAGCCCTTCCCCAGGAGCTGGCCTTCCTTGCGGGCAGGGTCAGCCTATAGGCGACTGTAAGGAGAGAAGGGAAGATTGGAAATGCATGTAGTATTAGAGAGTCCGGGGTGCATATGAAACAGTCCTTGGAAACATACGCTTACTGTGCAACTGGGGAAAAAATTACAGTTTGAATAAGAATTTTAAAATGCATTTCTCTCACCTTCTAAGATAAGTTAATAAAATAATGCAGCACATGTGACAAAAGACAGGCTCCTGAGAAAGACGAGAATGCATCTTCTAAGAAAAGGGAGGAAACTAGTGCGCTTAAGAAAGAATTCTCAACTTTTCAGGGTTGTGGCTCTTTGGGAAAATATCATAAAGGCTATCCACTCTCTCCCAGAAAAATGCTCAGGCACACAAAATTTTGCTTATAATTTCAGTAGCTATGTGACCCTCTATAGCTCATCATTTGATGTAAAATTAAGATTCCACCTCTAACATGATGGTCAGCCTAGCCAGCTACCCCAACCACACTTCCCATCCCAACTGTAATTTGGGGGATTTTTTGTAAGAGCACCCACATACTTTTTGATGAACTCTCCATAAAGGTAATTCAGTGTGCTACACATGTGGACACTCAAGCAGCTATTGAACTGCGGTTAAATAAACAGCTCTTAGAATAAGGGAACTAAGTAACATCTTAAATCTGCTATTCTTGGAAACTGCCTGCTTCCCAGAGGTCTCCAACCTAACCACAACCAATAAATAAAACCAATTGTAAGACCAGACACCCTCCTTCTCTGGTGACTCCTTTAGGCCTATAATTAAATAACAAAGACAGAGATATAACTATGCTAGACAGCGAGCTTAAAGAAATGAAATGTAGGCAGCATTTATTTTCTGGAGAACAAGTGCCTTGAAGCTAATGCCTAATTATATTAATATTTTATTTTTATGTTTCTTTCGCAAATGATCCTGCAGATGATCTACGCCAATGATCTACACTGCAGATTCTCAGACTCCTTCAGAAGTCATGAATCCAAAACAAATTCTTTAAATATACATGCTTTTAAAGACTATTTCTCCTCGGCAATAGGGGAAGGTTAAAAATACTGAGCACCAAAAAAAATTTTTTACCAACAAGCCTTTAATTTGGCACATGTCTTTCCTGTGATTTAAACTCATCAAACCACAGCAGACCATGGATAAAATTAGACTCAGACATAACAAAAACAAGATATACAGAAGACTAGTGGGAATAATCTTCAGAGATGAAAAATAATAATAAATGTATATAGAAACTGTGCTTAAAAATCATGCAACTCTAGATATACCCACAAAAGTATTGAGAAAGTATATACCATAAAAGTCAAATAATATGTTCTTAAAACAAGGCTGTGTTTTCACAAACCACTTTTCATCAAACAATCTTATGACTTCAGAAAGCACTGGATAGAGAACAGTAAATATTCCCCCAAATCCAATAAAGTTCAGTTGTGCCATTTAAATGAACTGCCAAGAAATGGGACACTCTGGGACAGAATTTTGGATCAAGCTACTATGTTATTATGTCAGTGTTTAGAAATGGAAAACGAAATTATTCACTGTATGGCCTGCCTTTTGTGAATTACGAAAAGAGTTTGAAATAATTGATGAAAACTTTCCTCTCTGAGCCACTCTTACTCAGATATGGATGCTTTCTCAACTTGGCACTCAGACACATATTCTTCAGATGCAAACTATTCCTGGCCAGCAATGCCTATGCATTGTTGCAAGGCACAGAATTCCAGATTTTACTCTAAGTTTAGCACAGTAGTGAGTTTTATAGTGATAAGAATGCCCAGAAATGGGCCTCAGGTGGACTTGTATCTTTCTCTTCGTCATTGACTTAGATTGCCAAATTTTGTGTTTTCCAAAAGCCAAACACTCATTCACCTGTAAATATGCTAGAAAGTGGGGTGATATTTTAAATAAATCAAATCTACCTCTAGGCTGATACTAGTGCACACTCTAAAATAATACAATAAAAAGAGTCCCTTGAACTTGCGCAAATTAAGTGGAAAGAGATGCGCAGAAACAGAAAAAAATAAAGATGAGCCAACTAATGTAAACTATCTCATCCATCTGTCAGGTTTTGAAAAGAATTGATGAAGGTAAGTTTCACTTCCCTTCTGCTTTAAGAAATGGAAAATTCCATCCAGTTTTTAGGTTTCTTTTGAGCAGTTGTGAATTTAACCAAGATCCAGGTCCCACATGGGGTCATCTGCCTCCAGGATGAAGTTCTGCATGAGGAACACCACATAAATATCTGAGCAAAACCTCCCACCACCACCAAAACCTACACCCCTCTGCACAGACCTGTCCTTTGGGTATGACAGATGAGGAGTAAAAGCTCTGGACCATGCATTTAAGAGGGGAGTAGCTTCAGGCTACTGCACGTTACTCCTCTCTTTTTGAACACCGATAGCATATATTCCAAAATTCCTCTCCGAAGGGGCCTCTCAATGAAAAATAGTGACAAGGCCTCCTTTCAAGGGAATCATCCTGGGTGCCCAAATGGCTTTTGTTGTCTCGGAATTGTCTTCCAAGGTATGCCCCTGCTTTCAGTACATTCCAGGGTGGCCTCCGCCAAAATCCTGAGAACCCACAAGGATGTTGTGGGAGGCCCTGCAGTACCAGATGGAATCTTTCCACCCTCTGGAGATGGGGTCTTGTGGGTCCTTAAGGGAGAGGGAAATTCCAGAAAGACATGGGATATAATTAAATATTTTGCCTTCCATGTGAAGCCATTTTAATATATCCTGAGAGACTTTGACTCTGAACATAATTTCTAAATCTAACATCAAACAAATAGATGACTCAAACTACCATGTTGATAGGTTACTACTCAGCTTTGTTTTGTTGAGGGAATTGCTCTTATGTTCAAGAGAGTTCACTGGAACCAACAGTAAGCGAGTAGCTGTAACTGAATGTAAATTTAGAGTGAGAGTGTTAGAGAAAAATCTATTCTGTACCTTCCTCCTTCTCTCTTAAACTTAGACTTATTGAAGTTGTATTTCTCTAATGCAGAATGGGGCCTTTTGATTTTTCTCCTGGAAACTATGCGAAATAAAAACTTTAAGAGGTGACGTACTTCTTGGGAAGGATGAGAAATGGAGAGAGAATCCAAATAGTGCGGGAAAGACTTGGGGGTACATAAACCCAGAGGTCAGTACTACCCGGGAGCTAAAAGAAATTCTAATACTACTTAATCTCTTTTCATCTTCAAAGCCCTCCATAAGCTCTAAATCATTCGTCCTCACCACATTACTGTAATCATGTTATTTGGCAGAAGCAGTAGATCTTTCATCTCTAGATCTCAAAGCACTCTATAAATGCCAATTAATCCTTAAAACTGCCTGTGAGGTAAAAGAGTATCAACTAGCGAACTTTGCACACAGAGAGGTTAAGTGACTTGCTCCAACCCACAGAACAAATTAGCAGCAGAAGTAGCACTCTGGAGGTTCTATCCCTGGACTTGAATATTCACGGCAGAAAGTCAAACCTGTATTGAAAGCACCTGGCCCAGCACATAGTTGGTACTCAGGTCATCATTTTTGAATGAACAAGTACATCGGACATCCATACTTCCAATTGCCTCCTGAACATGTCTGAGTTCTGCTAATATCCCCAACTCAGGTCCAAATTATCTTCTCCAAACTAGCATCAACTCTTGGATTTTCATTCATTCGTTCTCCAACCAGTTGCTGAGCAGTAGCCCTACTACTCAGCCCTGGAGATAGACTGGTGAAAATGGCAGGCAGGTCCTTCTCTCAAGAATTAGCATCCAGAGAAAATGAGGCAATCAAGAAGACAAATACTATTAGATAGTAAGAAGAGTGAGGTGATAGTAAATAAGAGCTAGTATCTGAAGGTCAAGGAGCCATCCAGTTGCAGTGGAAAGCAAGAACTATATACCACACCATAAAGAATTTTGAAATATTCTAAAAGCTTAAAGAAATTCTCATTGTTACTTAGTTGCCTTATTCCTTCTATTTCCCTATGATTTACAACATAATTCTTAAATCAAAAGGTCCTGATCATTTGTCTTCAGGGATAAGAGGAAAGCTGGTGATCTGCTGTCGCTGGTAATCCGGTGTCCCAAGGAGTCCAGGTATAGGCTGGGTGGCAGCAGCTCCTATGCCTGGGGCCTGGGACAAAGCTGGCCAGCAGAAGCAGACAGAGCATGACATTAGAAAGACCATATGTCCCAATAAAGACTGCTCACCTCATTCATTCACTTATTCTTCATTCACTCATACTGTATGTATTAAATGTCTATTATATGCCAGGTTGCAGAGATAAAACCATGAACTAGACCCATCTGTGCCCTCAGAAGCCAGTCCAGCAATGACCTATCCCCCCATTATTAATGATCACTCCTGGAAATGTGCCTGTCTGCTTCCCTAAAGGTGATAGTAAAACCACTAGGGTACATTAACCTCATGCTTTTCAGCTCTTTCAAACTGCACAAAACTACATAGAGAAGAAATCAGATTACAGAAACTCTACCTCCAGCTTTTCAGGCTCTGACAGACTTCAGGGCCAGCTGTATCCAAATAATATTCCACTTATGTTTCCCAGGACTTGAGGTGGCATTATTAGAGGAGCAAATTTTAACATCCCTCTTGGGGTTCTTGATTTCATCATAAACTACTTCTCCCCTGTCCCGAGTTTAATTTAGTGAGGTTGAAGAAGAACGGAAGGAGTTAGCCCTCAGGGTTGGCCCCAAGGTACCAGTGATCCTAGAGATTTGCAATGCTGGTGGACTAGACTGAAAATGTTTTCATTTTTATCAAGGCATTAAAATTCACAAAGGCCCATGATGTTGGTTTGAGGAGATGGGTTTTTAAAAATGGATTCATTAGTCATATGTTCTGTCTTCTTATTGCTTCACTAGATCATTGTCATCTCTTCTCAACACATTTCAAGAGGCTTAAATTGCATCAAACCCATTCTGCATGTAACTGTAATTTAGCTAATGGAGGAAAATCTTTCCTCACAGCTGTACACAGGGTGTTCACCTCCTTTTATTTCTACTATCCCATGGAAGTACCAATGCAAAGTAAAAACAAAAGGTAGAGCGCAGAAGAGAAGAGGCAAACTAAAAGGCTGAGACGATCCTCAAATTAAATACTTGTTTCCTATAAGTGAAGATTCACAAAACAGAATTCTACTAGAACTACCTTTTTAAGAATATGGTGATTACCTCCAAGATTTTTAAGGAAATGTGAAATCACCAAGGACCTGCACTGATAGATCAACTAAAAATACTGGGAGGCATTAGAGACCATTTAATCCAGTCTCCTGAGGTATTTGTTGATGAGAAAATTGAGGCCCCAAAAAATGAAGTGGCTCACCCTTGGTCATATGGTCAGGATGAGCTAGAGCCTGCATGCCCTGACTTTTCCTGGAGTGATGTACTACATTCACCAATATCTATTCACAGATATTGGTCCCTACACACATATTTAAAATCTACTGCCCATAGAGCTTAAATTCACCTTAACGTAACTGAAAATGAAAAGGGATCCTTTGGTTCTCCAGATTTGAGTCCAGAGCCCCAGAACCAAGCTAAAGAGCAGTGGGCATAGCCAGTCTTGGGAAACAGTGTGGTCCTTTCTCTCTCAATGCTTTGATGTTCTGGCAAGCAAAAGCTTCAGCGCTATACATGTGACTGATGTAAGGACAGTTTTATTTTCTAGATAAGACACCTGAGGTAAAACGGCCTCAGTGGCAGAACTGAAGTTTTCTTCTGTCCATGCTCCCTGGGCTGGAAGCCAGGCTTCCCCGCCCCTTTCCATCCATTGCCAAATTTAAATTACGATGATAGCTACAATTTATTGCATGTCAGGGCTGGACGAGATGATTTTTTGTCCTCACAATCATCCTTTAAGATGACATTACTAGCCCTGTTTTTCTGATGAGAAAACTGAGGCTCAGCAAGGTTCATTCATTAGTCTCCCCTCCAAAAACGGCTGCTGCCCTGGTGGCCGTGTTTGAGTCAATTGGATGTTTGCTCATCTCTGTGCTCCCTCCAAGGGTGGAGAAAGAGCTGAGAGAAGAAGGGGCTTCCTGTGGGGGATCAGGTCCAGAAGCTGAGGCAAGAGTCAAGAGCCTCAAGTGCGTTTTCTGCCCCAGGTTTGGAGGAGGGGTGCCTAAACTCATGGATCCCACACAGAATGCCAGTCATGGCAGGAACATTGCACAGAGGTTCTACAAACGGGAGTTCTAGAAAGCTCGAACTCCAAGTCCCAGGACTATGAATTTTACACAGTTGGTTTCACCCTTCCCTACAACAGTGTCAGATGGTACATTGTCCTGCTCCTTCCCTGAATAGCCTCTGCCACTCCCATTCCCAGGGTAAATAATTGGCCATTTTCATTGCCCAGAAGTTTTCCTCTTCACAATCCCTTTGCTTTGTGGTTTGATTGGGAGGTAAAATTTTCCATGAGTTTAGTCACCCCTCCATGTAACCCTGGCAGTGTTTCTGCTTCCCCAAACCATTGCCCAATTAGTGCACTGGCCACAGTCTTTCAGAGGGGATTGTAACCCAGTCCTCTCACCCTTGTGTGTTGCTTTATCAGTGAAGGGATATTGGTGTTTAAGGGAGATGAGTCCATGTCTGCAGATGGAGGGGGGACAAGGAATTTCACGTAAATGATTCTTTTAGCTCTCATATATCTGTGATGGCCTCCAGGCTAAAAAGTCATGGCCTAGGTGGCTGAGCTGGCCCGTGAGCTCAAATCAGCCTCACTCACAGTCCACACTCAATCACTACCTGACACTGCCTCCTGTTTCTGGATCTTTCTCTCTCTTTCAGTTTCTCCTGTGACTGTCCACTTATGTCCTCCCATTTTCTCACCTCCACCTGCCATGGTGCTTACTGTAGCTCAGTCTTCCTCAAACTTCAGAAACACATAGTAAAAAGGAGGGTATACTCACCCCAGTTTAAGGAAAAGTTTAAAACTGTAACTTTCTGGGATCACTGGGTATCAATCCAGTTATAAGCTTAGAAGCAAATGTGGGCACTGAAATCAAATGGCAATGCTTGGCTATAAGGTAGTCACAGATATGATCCCAAATCAAACTAGACTAGGTTTTTTCAAAATTATTGAAATTTTAAAAAATTAAAATGTAAAACTTCTCACCAAACTCATGGATCCCCTGGGAATTCATGGCCTGCAGTTAAGAGATGCCCTTATCTCGGGTGGCTGCCGTGGCTCAGCAGGCAGAGCTCCGACCTGCCATGCTGGAGGTCTGGAGTTCAATCCCTGGTGCCTCCTGCCCATATGCAAATTGAAAAAAAAAAAGAGAGAGAGAGATGCCCTTATCTTAGTTTTCCAGGCTGCTATGACAAACACCACACAGTGGGCTGGCTTAAACAGGGAATTTATTGGTCACAGTTTCAGAGGCCAGAAGTCCACATCAAGGAGTTGGCAAGAAGGCTTGCTTCCTCCCAGAGTCAGTAGAGTTCTGGCTAGCTGGCATCCTGGGGTTCCTCAGTTTCCCTACACATGACAGTGTTCTCTCCTTTCTCTTCCAGGTTCTGTCGACAACCGGTTTCTGGCTCCCCCAATGGCTTTCTCTCCTACTATGTCTGGATTTCTTCTGCTATAAAGGACTCTAGTAATCCAGATTAAGGCCCACCATCATTCAGTTGGGCCACACCTTATCTAAACATAACATCTTCAGGAGTTCCCATTTACACATACCCACAGGGACACAGATTAAGATTAAGAACATGTCTAAATTGGGGTTCATATTTCAACCTACCACACCAGAAGGGATCATTGTACACAGTACACAGATGGGTGCCCACAGCCTTTGAAAGTAGGAGTTAGGGTGTGTCGGGGCGGGGTGGGGGGGAGAGAGAGCAGATACTGTAGCTGACATTTACTGAGTGCTTGCTTCATACATGACTGGATTAAACACATTGCATGTTTTATTTATTTAATCCTCCCAGCAATCCTATGAGCTAGGTAGCATTGTTACCCCTGCTTTTACTGAGAAAAAGTCGAGACTTAGAGAAGTTAAATGATTTGATCACGGGCACACAGTTAGTTAAGCAAAGAAACCTGAACACCTCCTCACACACACACACCTCATGAGAGATGCCAGCACAGTTGGCCTTTTTCTCTCTACTTTCTTGTTACCACCTCTTGCTGCCTTGTCATCAATTCTGGGCATTTCACAAAATGTGTATTTCAGCACCCCTCACATCATCAACCCCAGCACTGGGCACATTACAACTTCTTACTAAACACAAGTCGGCTTGTTATAAAAGAGTAAAATGCTTTAATCAATATAGATGCATGTGTATATGTATCTGTGTGATATTGTCCATTTCAATTATCTCTATTGTTCTGTTCCCCATTGTATGGATAATTGAGTGCTGGCTGGAGCAAATCCAAGAAAATTAACTTTCTATTACTGACAGTAGAATAAAACAATCAAAATCAGGACCATACCCCCCGAATTGATCCTCATATAACTTCTCCATTTTCTCTGGGAACTGCTATACTGTGTGAATTCTTAAAAAGGAGAAAAGTCCCTATATTTCTTTTCTGGGGGTGAGCTTTGGGACAAAAATGATAAAGGCCTACCTGGTAAGAGATGCCTGTGTGCCTGGGGCAGGCGGGCTCTTTCCTGACTGTTTAGCTTTCTCCTGTCCACCTGCCCGACTTCAAGCAGGCACCGAAGGACACGGGGCTGACCTTCATTGTCTACCTGAATGATAGCTTCACCCACCTCAACACTAAGACACCATGTGCAGAGAACTGATCGAATAAACATATGGTAAAACATGATTAAACTTGCTAACTTAAAGAGGCATTAAAGGCAGGAAATGAAAAAAAGTTGAACCATATTACTTTACATTTGGGACCCCAGATAGTATATTTATGTATCCGCCATGAGTTAACAATGTGAAAGAGCTCCAAAGTTTGGCATGATCTAACCTGCAGGTCTATTTTTTTGTTTTCCGGTCTAGAATCCTCTCCTTCGGGAGGCTGAGGGCTGTCTGATGCTAAATGTTTCTAGGCAGTGAACTTTTCACCTCTCTCTAGAAACACTTTGGAATAAATAAGAAAATCCAGTTCTTCTCTTTCATTTCACTTTGGTATCAAGCTAAATAAGCCCTCACTTTGGGGGTTACACCTTTCAAATATTTGTTGTCTGTTATCATGTTCCCCTGAAGTCATTTCTGGGTCCTACCTCTGTGTCTTCTGTGCCTTTAATCTCGCCTCATAAATCAGTCCCCCCACCCCACGCCCTGCATTCCCTTCATCATGTTTATTACTTTTCTCTGAACTCTCTCCAATTTGTCTACATATTCCTAGCGCTGGGTGTCTAAATATAATTTGCCCACTTAAAGCCATATTTGGAGGGACCTCGCCAATTAATCTGCTGCCCTGAATATTTTCAAAGGGTCTTGGTCTTTGGTATAGTTCTAAATACCACTGCCCTGCTTACCCTAAGAATGCATAGTAAACAGTCCCTAGAACAACATGATAGTGTTGTCATGAGGACGGAGGTCACGAGGCTCCCTTAAAGGAGTGGCTATTTTTCCTTGGGGTGCTTTGGTACCCAATAATTAAACCACCTTGGAGGGGCCCGCCTCATGCTTTGGTCCATTTTCTAATGAATAGTGTTAAAGAAAGATCTCAAGGTATTTTTCAAAGACAACTCCATACCTATGGAGGAAGGCTATTTCTAAGTTGACCAGTTAGGTAGGACACATTTCCCTAGAGAACCATGCTGTGTGTGGTTAAGGTCTCACACTAGTCCACAAAAATACATGAAATGAAGCTTTAAAATATCCATATGCCCTAGTGTATGCCAGAGTGTGGTGAAAGGGGAATCTTTGCACATTGGTACTTGCTGTGCAAATTGGCACAACTGTTTTGTAGGGTGATTTGGCAAACTGTACTCAAAATCTTTACAAAATCCCTACTCTTTGGTAACCAATGGGCAACCAATAAGGTTACCAGGGAGGTTACTTCTAAAAAGTTATCCTAAGGAGATCATTGTAAGGAGGACAAAGATGTGTGAACACTATGTTTATCAAAGTATTATTTACAGTAGTGGAAAATTTTTTTAAAAAGGGATTGAGTAAATATAGTTGGAAAAGGGCCCAAGATGAATATACAAGGCTATATAGCATAGTATAATTTATAGTAGTGAGAAAAATTGGAAATAACCTAAAAATCCAACCAAGGGTGATTGACTAAACAAGTGATGGTCTAGCTCTGTATTTATTGCACAGAAAGATGCCTAGGGCATATTGAGTGAAAAGAGCATCTTACAGAGAAGGAGTCATAGCATGGTCCCATTTTTATTTAGAAAGGTCTCGACCTCTATTTTCATACATATATAGAAAAGGTCTGGAGATACATATCTAAAATAGTCACAGTGGTTATCTCTCAGTGGTGGGCTGAGGGGCGATTTCACTTTCCACCTCATTGTCTGATTCCATCCCACCAATGGGCATGATTATTTGTGAAAATTAGCAAACATCAGTAAAGCTTTTTCTTGTTAATTTTAATTACAATCTAATCAGAACAAAGATAAATAGGTCACTTTCCTTGCCTCCAGTTTATGTGTAGCTTCCATAACAAAATGTGCACCATGCTGTGAGGGTGTCTCGAGTCTATGGGAGCTCTGAGGAAGGTACCACAATGGGCCCTGAAAGGCTTAGAGGAGCTTTAGAGAGGAGTTGATATCGTAGGGAAGAGAATCCCAAGTCCAGGGAACAGAATGAGTAAAAGGCCCCACAGGTACACAGAGGACTGCAAATAGTTTCATATGGCTGGAGTGGGAGGGGTAGGGCAAGAGTCTGGAAGAAGATAAGGCTGGAAATGTAGGCAGGAGCCACATTGGATAGGGCCTTGAATGTAACACTCAGGATTGTTCACTTTATCCTGTAGGCAAATAGAAGGCATCAACTTTTAAATTGGGATGAAATGCCAACTTTGGGACAGAGAGGAGAACTGATTTGAATAAGAGAAAAACTGGAAACAAGACCAGTTGAAGGCTTTTACAATAACTTAGGTTACAGCATTAAACATAGAATTAAATAAAGGCAGGACTGAAATAAGAGATATTTTTCAAAGCCAGAATCAAAAGAATTTAGCAACTGGGCTTGGACTTTGATGCCTGATTGCCTGAGGTTCAAATCCTGCTATAACCACTTACTAGCTATGTGACCTTGGGCACATTGTTTAACTCCTCTCCGCCTCAGTTTCTTCATCTAAAAAACAATGTAGGCAATAACACTATCCCCCTTAAAGGATTTTTAATGAAAATTAAATGAGTAAGTACACATGAAATGCCTAGATTAGACTGGTGCCTAGCACATAGGGAGAGTTAGTCTGTAGCTAGTATTAAGCTTTGGCTGTTATTCAATAAGAATAGCTGACATTTACCAAGGACCTACTCTGTTGCTAGTAGAAGCTCAGGGCTTTACATACATTATCTCTAGCCCTCAAGGACAAGTGATTTTAACCCTGTTTCCTATAATTGATGAGATGTGATAGATTGATTTATGTATCCCAACAAAGACATGCTCTTAATCTTAATCCAGTTAAGGTGAGGGCCAACTGAATGAGGGCAGGCCTTAATCTGCCTGGAGACCCCTTCAGGAGGAGAAATTCAGAGAAGCCAGAAGCTGGAAGTCAGCAGAAACCCAAAAAGCAGACACAGCAATGAGTGATTGCCATGTGATGGGAGGCAGAGATGCAAGTCAAGGAACCCGAAAGATACCGCAAGCCAACACCAGAACATTCCAGACTACTGGGAGAAAGCATGGTCTTGCCAGAAGGTCCTTGATGATTGACTTCTACTCTCCAGAACCGTGAAACTATAAATTCCCATTGTTTAAGTCAACCTATTGTGTGGTATTGTTATAGCAGCTCTGGCAAACTAAACATATGAAAACAGACTTGGAGACATATGCGACATGTCTGAGCACAGACAGCTGTCCATGGCGTGGGAAGATGGGATTCTACCCCAGGCCCGTCTGGTGTCAAACTTGGTCCTTCCTCCATACCTGCTTTGATTCACTTGGGGGGGGTGGTGATTGAGATGACTCAGGCTCCAGGTTTTCTAGTGAAGGAACTAGATGGATGATAATGCCACTCACCCAAACAAGAAAAATAAAAGGAGGGCTCCAAGAACTTTAGACAAAGAAGGACTCTAGGTTTATCTAGTCAAACCCATGTACTGGCCTTTAGTCCTCTCCTCACAACACACTGCCTTCTGAGCATCAAATTTATTTTTTAATTAAAAAAAAATACTTCCTTCCCAACATTTTATTGGTTTTAAGCTATCATTTTAGTATAAGTGCTGTTACAAAAATTATCTGTGAAACACAAGCATTGAATGTTTGCGTTTTTACTATGAATGAAGTAGTTAGACAATATATACAGCTAGCACTCAGTTAATTTTGCCAATAACCCATTAAAATTAAGAAATTTAGATGACCAAAATAAGCAGTTAATTTAAGGAAATATTCAGCATAGAGTTACAATAGACATGTGCCCAGCACTGCTGTAGGCGCTGGAATGTCGTGACAGACATTTCCAACCCCAGACTTCTTCCACACATAAACCCAACTTTCATCAACATCCCCATTAGTCTGCTGCCTGTTAGAGGAGTGTTGATAAGTTCTCTTCTGTGTGGTTGTGAAAGCACAGAAGACTGAGTCACATCTGATTTTCCCACCCACTTTTCAGAGTCTTGGCTCTAAGACAGAGAACAGTCCATTGAATTCCAGATGCCAGGATGCACGCATCGTCAAAAAGAGGAAGGATTCTCTGCTGAGAGACAATATTTCTCTCTTCGCAGGTGACCTAGAAAAACAAAAACATGCTTGCTTGTGGACGTTCAGACCATACAAAAGGCTTCTTCATGCAGGTTACCAAAAGCCCTTTGCATATTAAACTCTTGGTTTACCTGTTCAGCACTTAGCTGACCTGTCTCCAAAATAAAGGTTTTCACCTTCATCAAAGTAAATGCCTACATTCTGAAGCAGGTCTGGAGGATCAGAATAGAGAAATCACTAGAATCCATATCACTGCACTCTCCTCAAATGTAGATTCAAGATATGATAAGTTGGTAACACACACACACACACAACAAATGGCACTGAAAAAATAATCGAGATATGCTGGAAAAGAATTTTCTTGAGCTGAAGGAAGAGTAATGTCCACACATAAAAAGGGTTCAAAAACTACCAAAGAAAACTGAATATAAAATTTGATCCCAATTATATAGAGTAGATAAATAATATTTGTATCATTCACCTGAATATGGACAGAAATAGACTGGATCAAAATATTGCACAATACTAATAAGCCTTATCACTTGAGATGGAAATTTCTAGTAATTTTTACTTTCTTTTTTATTATTTCCTATGTGTTCCAGACTTTGTACACCAAGCAAATATTTCTTTTACAATCAGAAGAAAATAATATTGTTGGAGATACAAGAAAATAACATTGTTGGAGATACAATAAAATATCTGTCAAATCTGTCCTTTCTTCACCATATCCCTTAGCCAGACCCCTAACCTCATGTCTCTTGGACTGTTTTAATGGCCCCTTATTAGTGAATAACACCCTCCTCATTTTCCCCTTTACACTGCAACAGAGAGGGTTCTTTTGAAGCATAATTCAAGGAAACATGCTACATAATACCCACTAACCGTGCAGCACTCATCCCACCCTACTTCTGAGCCTTACTCATTTCATAGCTTCACCATACCCTGAGCTTTTTCCCTTTCCTCCAACTCCCCACATCTCTCATCTTTCCTTTGCATCAGCCAGAGGATGATGTTGATGAAGATACCACTGATTTGTAGGGAATAGGGCTAGGGATGAGTATGAAAGATTGGGTGAGGCGAGAGATATAGGGCATGACCCCTCCAGAATGTCTCCATGGAAGGGGATTCAGAAAGGAATCCAGTTGGAATTGGGAAGTTTGTGTTGTGTATTTATTTGTGAGCTAACTTGGAGTGGGGGCTGAAGGACATTAGGTAACTTGGAGTGTTCGCCTACCAAGCGGACTGTTTCTACTTTGGTGGTATATTCACTTGGGATGGTGTGGGTTAGGGCTGATAGAGAGCTTCCTGCTAACTCTTGGGTCTCTCATCACCAAGTTCAGTCCTCACTTTCTCTTGAGATTCTTCCTTGACACCCTGGTCTGAGTCACACGCTCCTCTGTTGTATCCTCATAACACTTCAGGTATACCTCAATCTACGTACTTAGCACATTCCACTCAGTCATCGTACTTGCCTGCCCCAACAGGGCAGTTTAAGGACAAGGACTTCTAATTTTGCATCTGGAGCCCCAAGCACTGTATCTGGCAAGCGATGAGTGTTCAATAATTATTTTTGAACTGCAAGAATGAGCAGAAAGAAATTAAGGCCATGGGTAATTAATCTCAAGAGAATGAAGGGTGAGAGAGGAATAAATGACCTGTTCTTCCATACCTCCAACAACCTTGATGATTGATCCAGGAGAAACAGGCTTTTTATATAGTAATTACAGGAACCAGCATGTGAATCAAATAGTCATTGAATAAATTAATGAACTAATGAATTAACCTAAAATAAGGCTTAGGACAAAATTTGAAACAAAACAATAACCTATTGCTATTGGATCCCCTAGAGCTGAAGGTACATACAAACAGTCTCAGAATCTAAGAAAGGCCATGCTGGGATTTGCCAGTCCTAGTTAGATAATAATTGTTTCAAGTATAGATGGTGGAATCATGTGCTGTGTCTCTCCATAGACCCCTAAATAATACAAACTTCCTCATTTTTCTCCAGAGCAGCATCAAAGCCATTATTACTTTTTGCCACTTGCAGCCAAATCAAATTCTAATTTCTAACACTTCCTAAAGGACAAGAGTCTTGAAAGATGAGTAGGAATTGGCCAAGCACAGAAAGTTAGGTTGGGTATTTCACAGAAACAGCAGGCGCATAGGTATGGAGGTGTTAAATTGCATGATGTGCATGTGGAACAGCGGATACCCAGAAGTCCAGTATAAATTTCAAGACAAAAGAAGGGGCATACAAGGCTGAAAAACACAGGTAAGGACTAAGTCACAATAACACTGTATGTTACATAAGGGAGCCTGGATTTTTATCTTGACAAGGGAAGCCATAAAGGATTTTCAAGCAGGGGAATGATACAGTAGGATTAGCATTTGGAAAGTTATCTCTGGCAGTGGAGAAGGGAGTAAAATGGAACTATCAGTTAAGCGGCTACTGCAATATCCAGACATCCATTACCCTGAAACTTAATGGCACCTTCAGAGCAACACAACGTCCCCCCCCCCCAAATGTCTACTCCTAGAATTTAAAGATGACAAGGATTCTGAGTTATTTTAAATAATTCACAGAACCAACTCTAGTCCTATATTTGAAAGAATATCATAAGAAGAATGGAATGCCTTGGAAATGTCTGGCTCAGCTTGGCCCAAGCCATCAGGCTACCTCTGATCCAAGAAGCCAACATCTAAAAATAATTGATTCCCTAAATCTTCTCATTCTTCACCTTTGTCCTGTATCCTTTCAACCCGGATCTACCTTGTCCTTGGCTCTGGAACCCTTGCCTCATTTCTTTGTTGTGATCTTACAATTAGCACTCAAAACTTGGTTCCTTAGCCTCAGCATTATGGATATTTTTGGCCACATAATTTTCTTTTGTTGGGGCTGTTCTATACATTATAGGATGTATAACAACATCCCTATCCTCTGTCTACTACATGCTAGTAGCACCTTCCTTCCATTCCCATTGTGACTGCCAAAAATATTTCCAGACATTGTCAAATGTCCCTTGAAGGACAAAATCATCCATAATTGAGAACCTCAACTTGAGTTCTATAGGAAATTCCCCTTAAAATATTTCAGACATTAGTGACCTCTACCAGACTTGAGGTTTTAAATATCATCTACATTTGGTTCCCAGGTTTATATCTCCAGCCAAGACCTCCCTCCTGAACACCACACTAGAGAATTCAACTTCTCATTCAAATATTTCACTTCAATATCTAATAGACATCTCAAACACAACATGCAGTTTTACCCATTTCAAAATTTGGGAATTATCCTTGACTCCTCTCTTTCTCACATCTGCATCCCACCAAGACATCTCATCGACTCGACCTTCAGAATACATCCAGAATCTGAGCATTTCTTACTGCTTCCTACAACAACCATGGTCCAAGCCACCAAGACCTCACACCTGGGATACTGCAATAGCCTCCTGCTGGTCTCCCTGGTTCTATCCTGGCCCCCTTACTGTCTGTTCTCAACATTAGCTAGAGCAAGACTTTAAAAATATGTAAGATACTGCCACTCCTTTCTCAAAACCCTTAAATGTCTTCTCATCTTACTCAAAGAGAAATCAGAGCGTTTACAAGGACCACATGCTCTAGCCCCTTGTTACCTCTCTGAACTTATAAACTGCTACTCTCAGTTGTCACCAACTGATATGAGGAATTTGAGCAGAGCAGGTTTGGAAGCGGAGATCAAGAGTTCAGGATTGGATGTTCTTGTACATCCAATAAAGATGCTGGGTAGGTAGGGGGATTTATAAGTTTGGAACTAGGAGGGAGCTCTGGGTTGGGGTAGACATTTGGGAGTTGTTGGCATATAGTTGGTATTCAAAGACATGAGCCTGGAACAGGTGACCTAGAGAGTGAAAGTAGATAGAGGACCAAGAACTTAGCCCTGGGGCACCCCAATATTAAACGGATGGGAAGAGGAGGGGGAGCCAGCTTAGGAAACTGAAAAATAGCAACCAGTAAGGTAGGAAGAAAACCAAGAGAGTGTCATACCCTGCAAGCTAAGTGAAAACAGTCTATCAATGAACTAAAATCTGTTAGTCAAAAGTTTCTCTCTAAACTTAGAACCATCTCAGGAACTTCTCCAAGAAATGCATAATCAAACCACATGCATACCAAAATGCAGTATACAATAAATATTTCTTTTCATCACTTTGCTTAATGGCCTATTCATTTACCACATACAGTTCTGTGGTTCAGATTCTTGTCTCAATTTAATTTATATTGGTTTTCCTATTTATGATGGTCACAGTTTAATTTAATAAACTGAAGGCTTATGTATTATATAAGTAGGGCATATGTAGGTAGAAATACCACATAAATACATATGACTAATATTGGAAATGCAATAATTGCAATATTATCTAATCATTCATCTTGTCCCTTACCAAAATGAGCAACTAAGGACTAAAAGTTGGTGGGAAGAACAGTTCCTAACTCTAAACTTCATCATAACAAAGCCCATAATGGCTAATATCTAATAACCAATATAGTATTTAGTTGGACAATACAGTAATTAGGACAAAGAGTAATTAGCTCATTTCAGTAGTTTACTGAGCACTTGGAACAACACGACGTAGTTATTTCTTCCATTAATATGGATTAGTACTAATCTAGCCAGTGTGACATTCTTGAGTTACTGTAGTAAGGCACAAACAAAATTACATTGGAACTCGGGTCAACTTTCACGTGAGAAAAGAGATACCTACTGTATTTCTAGTTCACAATAAGTTGGGGGCTTCTTAGAAACATGTCCTCCCCCATAAAGCTGAGGCTGGCTGGTCTTGTCTCTGATTGCTCTTCTAAATAAGAATCTTATAGAGGTTATTACTAAAATGGTCTTCATGGCTATACTTCCTCCAAACAGTTCTTGAGTGCCAGAAAATAAATAACAGTGGTGCTTTAGATTTGTAGAATGGCATATGCTTTCATATGGTCTATATCCTATTTCCCTTATATGCATTATTGTTCTGTAAACTCCCCAAACATAATCACATATCTATATGTATCAAATTTTACTAAAAATATGGAACTAAGTAACCATTTGAAAAGCACCATTTTTGCAAGAAAAAAACAGACTTCCAAATCCATACTAAGTTGAATTCATACCCTTTGATATTGAATCAAATTCCATAAAAATTAGTCAGATCCTCATAAAAACTAGTCAGACCCTTCTTAAATTCCTGTACAAAAAAACAACCACAATCTGTCATGTTTTAGCAGTTATATAGGATGAAGTCAGAGAAGGCATAAGTTTTGAATCTGTGAATGACACACCTTGTGTGGTGCAGTTAACACCCAAAATGAACAAAAGGCAGAATGCTTGTCATATCTCCTAGCTAAGTGACATGTATGACTGTGAGGTGCTCAATAACCATTAATGGAATGAATTGATAAATAAAAATAAAGACCTAGGTTGGTGGTAAAATTTTCCATTAGAAAGTACAGAATGGGAAAAATGGCTTGACACAGATCCTGAGAAAAAAGACCTGAGAATTTTAATCCACCTCAAACTCAAATGAACCAGTGGTATTATAACACATAAAAGTGAATACAATCTTAGGACTCTATGGAAGCTTCCAGATCAAGTGCAGGAATTGTCCCTATACTTGGCATGAATCAGACTTCACCTAAAATATTAATTTAGTTCCAGAAGGACACTAACAATCCCAATTGTCTTTAGAGGATGCCCCCAGATTGCTTAGCATAGGGCCTTGGATGTAAATCTATTCAATAAATAAGTACTGAATTATCTGAACTAATACTAAGAATCTGGAAATCACACCATATGAGAAAGAAGTAAGGGAAGAATATTTCTGTCTTATAAAAGTGTGCTTTCTAACAGAGCTACCCCATGATGAAACAGGATGACCAACAAAGTAGGGGTCATATGGAGAATGTTCTAGGAGGAAGTAAATGATCAACTACCAGGAATGTTATTAAAGAATTGCTTGCATCAGGCAGAAGATTGAAATGGATGACCTCCAAGAGCTCTTCCAGCTCAGGCCCTCCTACAGAGGCTATCTCCCTGACTAACTCAGGACGCAGCAAGGGTAGCCTTCAACCTGTGAGTCCTCACAATTATCCAGTTATTCAAAGAGGGATGCCACTTACTCCTTGCGCACCCAGGGACAGTCGCCCTGTGGGGCAGCTCGTTGTGAGACACAGAGCAGTGCCTATGCCTTAAACCAGCCATAACAATTATGTTCCTTTCATGCATCCCATTATATTTGTTCTAAAAGGAAACTTTTTTGAAGTCGCTCTTCAAGACACAATGATCTTTTATGGGAAGTTTGTTCTCGAATGTTGTTCATTCATAGCCAATTCTATATGCTTTTAAAAATTTACAGATAGTTGTATTGGGGGCGGAGGCGGGGGTGGAGGTGAGGGTGGGTGGGTGGAAGTGACAGCAAGGGGAACCTTCCTGCTCCCTTCCTCACACAAACCCCCAAACACAGAGTAAAATTCCCAAACTATGGCTAGATAGGAGTCATTTGGTTATGTTTGCATGAAGCAACAGTGGCATCTAGTGATCAGGTAAGTTAATCACACTGCTGCTCAGTTACAACTGAATAAAAAAATAAAATCCAGGCAGGCTTTCTCACCCTTCCTCTGTACCTCTCATCCAACCAGACCATATGGGGAGTTGGTTGAGAAATTTAAAATATCCATTAAGCAAGGGATCATAAAAATAATACATGCAAAGCATAATAAACACTTTATCCAAGAACATATATTTAATTGTGCATTGATTCACCCATCATTTGATTTATAGCTAGAGCCTCCCCCCCAGATGAGAAGCCACTGTGTCATTGCTAGTCTATGTTGCATCAATCACAACCTATGCGTTATCTAGATGCCCAGCTTTGGTTTCTGTAAATGGAGTAAAAACCTTAAACACTTTCCCAAGCATTCAACTTAGACTTTATAGAAACTGCAACTTTTTCATTTTGTACTCATATTTCATGTGTTTATTAAATGTTTTATTAAATACAATGCTACAAGCACAAACTGAGAAAAATGAAGCAGAAAGGTGGCTACCCAGGTAAAGATTACTGATGCTCTTTTTTTTTTCTTAAGCCAGGAGGGGAAACAAGAAATTTTTAATGATCCTATTTAAACTTATATGTCCCATTGCATAAATGTATGTCACAACTTTGGAGATCCTGTTGGTCACATGTTGTCTACCCACCATAAGAAACCAGCAACGTTGTATCCAAATCCAACTCAGAATTTTCTTACCTCAACTATCATAGTTCCCAAGTCTACCTTCTCAGTTTACCTCCTTCCACCATATGAAAAATTAACTAAGGAAGCCAAAAGATCAAGTCCCTGGTGTTTCTCTCTTGCACTTTCTCCAACACTTCATCCACCATAACAGCGTCCCAGACTTTTGACCAGCAAGTATAGCACAACCTTTAAAGAACCAAGGCTGGGTAAATTTTCAATATAAAGGAAGCTAAGTGACTTTCAGAGGATCCTAAGATGTCCCTGGCAAGAAAGATGAGACAGGCAATACATGGTCCTGGATTGGATCTAATAATGGAATACAAAATAAATATCCAAAAGGACATTATTGGGACATATAAAAACTAGAATATAGACTATAATCTTTATATCAATGTTAAATTTCTTGAACTTGATAACTGTACTTAACAGGTGGTTATATAAATGAATATCTTTGTTCTTAGGAAATGTACATGGAAGTAGTAAGTGTTCAAGAAGCAGGATGTATGCAAACTACTCTCAAATATTTAGAAAACAGATAAATAGAAAGATTAGAATGATATGGCAAAACAATAAAACTTGATGGATCTAGGTCTCTGGGTGGGTATGCAGTTTTGAAAGGACTATGTACCCTAGGAAAGCCATGTTTTAATCCTGATTCAATCTTGTGGGAGTGACCATTTCTTTTAATCCCTATTCAGCACTATAGGCTGGAAACTTGATTAGATTATCTCCTGGAGATGCGTCTCACCCAATTGTGGGTACTAACTTTGATTAGAGAGAGCTGTGACTTCACCCATCCTAGGTGGGTCTAAATTAGTTTTTTGGAATTCTTTAAAAGAAGAAGCATTTTGGAGACAGCAACACACGAGAGATCCATGAGAGCCCATACAGCCAGAGACCTTTGGAGATGAAGAAGGAAAATGCCCCTGGGGGAGCTTCGTGAAAGAAGAAGCCTGGAAAGAAGGCTAGCAGATATTGCCATGTTCGCCATGTGCCTTTCCAGTTGAGAAAGAAACTCTGAACGTCATCGGCTTTTCTTGAGTGAAGGTAATCTCTTTTTGGTGCCTTAATTTGGACATTTTTATAGACTTGCTTTAATTTGGACATTTTCACGGCCTTAGAGCTGTAAACTGGCAGCTTAATAAATTCTCCTTTTTAAAAAGCCATTCCATTTCTGGTATATTGCATTCCAGCAGCTAGTAAATTAGAACACTGAGGGTATGTCAGAGTTCTCAGTATGGATTTTGCCTTATATTGTACCTGTCCTAAAAAATCTGAAATTATTTCAAAATAAGTTTTTTTAAAAAGAAAAGACAATGGAAGAAATATTATAAATCAATTAGTTATGATAGACAAAATGAAATACATAATGCTAATTTATGCAAATATGGCATCATTTAAAGCTTATCTGCCTTGGGCAGATAATGCATGATCCCTTTGAATATAAAAGAGCATTTTATTTTTCTGCCCACCAAGCCAAATTAAAATCTATTTGAATATTAGTCTTCCTTGTGCATAATCACACGCCTCTGTGACATCAGTTTATAAATATTTTGAATATTTAATCATTTTCCTCTCATATTAGAAACACATTTATTTTTCTATCTAGACTAAAACATACCATAGTTCCAAGGTCCTTTGCAGCTTTATCAAAGAGCAAAAAATGATGCCAAGTTATTCTTGTCCCCTAATATTATTTGCCCATTAGCAGTATCCATGCTAGCAGTGCTTAGCAGTATCCATGCTAGCGGTGCTTAGCTTGGATTTCCAGCAAAAACATGGTTTCCAGTCTCTCCCCGTTGAAACTAGCTCTTGAATTGGATAAGTTAAAAGGGTAGTCAGTTTTCCTTTACCTTTTTCCTAATGTTGGCAACCTCCATTAACAGCTATTCACAGCTATTTTATACCAGACTGAATTGCTGGTATAAAATATTCCATCATTCTATTTGGTGAGGGCGTATTTTTCAGTTATTTTCTCTTTGGAGCAATGAAGATTGTCTGAAAATGAAAGTGATCATTGTACAAATAAGTGAGGATAATGTGCAACATGGATTGTTGACTTTGGACATTATCCATGATGCCCAATGGATGGAGGTGGCTTAAGGATACACTGACTGAGAAGTAGATTGGTGAACTGTGGTATAAATATATGACAGAATAGTGTGCAGCTACAGAAAGAAATGAAGTCATGAGGCATGCAACAAAGTGAATGAATCTTGGAGGCATTATATAGTGTAAAGTAAGCCAGAAACAAAAGAACAAATATTGTATGGTCTCTTTTAGAAAATATCTATAAGAAAATTGGAAGGGACCTAGACTGTAAGCCCTTGTAGCAATCACATTTAGTCCAGAGCTGTTAATGTTTTTATAGATTTTTGAGATGCTATGCTATATATGTATAACCTGGTATCCCCTTGGAACTTTGGATACCTATGTGACACCTAAGTTTCAGAGTTGGACTTCTGCAGCTCTGAAAGTCAGCACAGCTCCATACAACAACTACTAAAGAAACAGATAAAGAGATCAGGCTTCAATTAGAGATAAGAAATAAGCTGATCAGGTTGGGACTAAGATACATCAGAATACAGGGTTAACAGTGACATAGCCTATATTTTAGAACTTCACCTACTGTATAAGACCAAAGGAAGAGAGGTTTATTTTGTCTAAAACCGAAATTTTCTGTAGCACATAATCTAACTTAACCTGTATAGATAGTTTATTTAAACAACCCAAACCTATGAAGCCCAGAATGGGAATAATGATTTGTAATTCTATATAGCTTAAGGCAATACCTAGATTCATGTGAGAGTATTTTGGGCAGTTAATTTAAAAGTATTGGCATAGTCCCTTAAGGAAAAGGAGGAAAATATGAAACTATTAAGATTTATCACCTGGTAAATCCCAGATATTGTCTCAAATATTAGGGGCTCCCAAGTCAACAGGCTAGCCCTTGATCTTGAGGCTTGCTTTTGTAAAGCTTATTTCTGTAGCTGAGCATCTGAGCTTACCTATAGTTATGCCTGAGAGTCACTTCCAAAAAAACCTCTTTTTCACTCAGAAGTGACCTCTTCTCTAAGTCCAACGCTGCAAGGAAAATCATTACCCTCTGTGGTAGTTAGAGTCAGGTGTCAACTTGACTAGGTGAAGGTACCTAGTTCTATTGCTATAGGCATGAGTCAATGGCATGTGAACCTCATCTATTGCTGATTACATCTGCAGTCAGTTAGGAGGCGTGCCTACTGCAAAGAATGATGTTTGATTTAATTGGCTGGTGCTTAAATGAGAGAGCTCAACATAGCACAGCCCAAGCAGCTCAGCATACCTCATCTCAGCACTCACAGCTCAGCCCAGGCCTTTGGAAATGTGGAAAGGAATCACCCCGGGGAAAGTTGTTGGAACCCAGAGGCCTGGAGAGAAGGCCAGCAGAGATCATCCTGTGCCTTCCTGTGTAAGAAAGAACCTCAGTTGAAAGCTGCCTTTCCTCTGAAGAACTAACGAAATAAATCCCCTTTTATTAAAAGCCAATCCATCTCTGGTGTGTTGCATTCCGGCAGCTAGCAAACTAGAACACCCTCCCCACTACATGGAAAATGACGTCCAGAGGTGAAAGTCTTCCTGGCAATGTGGGACATGACTCCTAGGGACAAGCCTGGTACTGGCACTGTAGGATCAACAACATCTTCCTGAAAATGTAACAAATGTAAAAAAAAATTAGGTATCAGTGACTAAGAGAGTTCAAAGAGAGGCTATTTTGGAGGCTACTTTTATGTAAGCTTTAGCTAGATATTGCTAATTACCACAGTTTGCCAAACCCCAATCAAAACCATTCCTGTTAACCCTAAAAAACACCTACGGTTCTATCTGAGATTCTACAAAAGTTTCATATACTAAGATTACTACAACCTCCAGATGGGTTCCTAGACCAGATAAGTCCCAAAACCCAGAGAGGCCAGTCTCTCCAGAACATCAACTAGTTCCATTCCCCTATCCCATATTACTGACACCCCTTTGCAACAAGAAAAAGTTAGAAGGGGCAGAGTTCAAATACCCCTACAGACTGTAGAAGGATCAAAGGAGAAGGAGTTATAATAGAGAAGATAGGATCTGACAACTGAGTATGACTGCTGAATCATTATATTGATATTTCTTTTAGTCTCCAGTGTCTTGGAGCAGCTAGAAGGAAACACCTAAAATTGTGGAATAGTAACTCATAGCAAACTCTGAAATCTGTTCTATAACTACCTGTTACAACGTACTTTGAAATGTATTGCTCTTTTGTATATGTTATATTTCATAACAAAAAATGTTTTTAAAAAGGTTTGAATGGGCATAACCCAAATATCCTTAAAGATTGGGAGAAGGATCAAAGGAGAAGGAGGAGTTATAACAGGGAAGTTAGAATTTAACAAATGAGTATGACTGCTGAATCATTATATTGGTATTTCTTTTTAGTCTCCAGTGTCTTAGAACAACTAGAAGGAAAAACCTGAAATTGTGGAACTGTAACCAATACCAAACTTTGAAATCTGTTCCATAACTACTGGCTAAAATGTACTTTGAAATTCATTGCTTTTTTGTATATATGCTACATTTCCTAATAAAAAATATTTTTAAAAAAAAAGTTTGAATGGGCATAACCCAAATATCCCTAAAGATTGGGAGAAGGATCAAAGGAGAAGGAGGAGTTATAACAGAGAAGTTAGGATTTAATAAATGAGTATGACTACTGAATCATTATATTGATATTTTTTAGTCTCCAGTGTCTTGGAGCAGCTAGAGGGAAAAACCTGAAATTGTGGAACTGTAGCCCATACTAAATGATGAAATCTGTTCTATAACTACTTGTTAAAATGTATTTTGAAATTTATTGCTTTTTTGTATATATGCTATATTTCACAATAAAAAAATGTTTTTCAAAAAATGTCCCATTGAGTTGCTTTACAAGTGGTTGGGCAGAGACCACTTAAGGCTTTTTTTGTGCTAAGATCTCCTTTAGAGAGCTGCAACTATGCCCAAAAGAAAGGCTGCAGGTCAAGGTGATATGAGGCAGGAGCCAAAGAGAAGATAAAAAACCAGACTATCTGCTATGCCTGTGCCCATTACACTGGATTTGAAGCCCAAAAGAATAGCAACTCCAAGGAAAATAAAGGCAATAAATGATACGATGATAAAACACAGAATCAAGTAACAAAACAATAGCTGAAACCAAGCAAGAAGAAGTTGTTAAAGAGGAATGCAACAATGAAAATGCAGAAAATGGAGAAGCCAAAATTATCAAGGCACCAGCTCCTGACAAAAGAAACTAAGGAAATAAAGAGGAAAAAGTAGAAGCTATTGAAGAAGAGGAAGGAGAAGAGAAAGAAGTGGTGGAAGCAAAAGGAAAAGATCAGAAAGAAGACAAGGAGGCCAAAAGAAAGGCAAAGACAAAAGAGAAGATGGAAAAGGAAAGGAGAAGATGCAAAAAAGGACAAAGATGAAAAAGAGGAAGAAGACATAAAAGAAGACAAAAAAGGAGATTGAAAAAAGGACAAAGACAGAAATGACAAAGAAAAGGATGAAGAAGAAATAAGACAGATGTTTAAGAACAAAGATAAAGATAAAAAAAAGAGAAAGGAGAAGATGGAACAGAGGACAAAGATGGAAAAGAGGAGGAAGATGGAAAAAAACATGAAATGGAGAGATGAAAGATGGAAGAGATGGGAAGGAAGATGAAGTTGGAAAAGAAGAAACCAAAAAAGAAAAGGTTGAGAAAGAACAAGGGAAAGAAGAGTCTATTGGTTAATTATGCCCTATATGGCTTCATAATTTGGTAATATGTATTTCAATGTTGTAATGTTAATAGAGATGAGTATTTTATCAAATATTTTATAAACACAGCTTTTCTTTAAGATAGCATCAATTTCATTTCAGAACATCTTCATACTGATTAATAGCCACAAGTTCCTAACCTGCAATTTTATTTATAAGTTTTGTGATTATAATAGTTGGATATCTAGAAAAAGTAGTGACAGCTTTCATCTTTGTTAGTGTGTAAGTTATTTGTTTAAAAAAGTCAATTTTAATTTTACACTTAGATATGTGATCATTTCAAAAACTGGAGAGATCCCAAAAGAAAAAATTTCATCCAAGATTCTCATAGTAATCTAGGTTGTTTTTATAAAGAAGGTGAACTATTTTCATGTAATGCTAAGAGTTAGAATAATTTTTCCACAAATATAATTTTTGGAAAAAATAAAATTATAATCCCATTTTTAAAAAGAAATGAAAATGTTTATTTCAGAAGGGCAATTTTGATTATATGTGTATCCACAAAATGTTACGAGATTTATTTTAATTAAAAAGACTTCAAAAATGAAAAAAAAATATGTCCCATTATCCGACGGTAACCCCCAGCTGTGTTTGTGGAAAACCCTTTCCAGCTTCAATTAAAGGACAATTTACAGGACAACCAGATGCTCTGTTAGCCTCTGAGCAAGGTGACTTGGGCTCAAAGGTTACTTGGACACAAATATTAGCTCTTTCAAACTATCCCAGATCCCTTAAAGGACAAGTGTGCAAACACACACACACATTATCATGGTTACCTTTTACCAAAAGACTGAGAAACTGACTTGGCCCCGAGGCAGGACCCAAAGGTCCCGCCCAAGGTGTGGATGATCAAGTCTCTTCGGAGGCCTCCCTTAGGCCACCACGTCGTTGGGGCCCATCCTCGCGAGCCTCACTCCCTCTGGAGCACCTTGGCCTAACTCTACCACATTGCTCCAAACTGTTCTCCCACCAAGCACCTGCTTTTTAGTAGTCAGGGCCTTGGCTCAGAGGGTAACTTAAAGAGGAGAAATATCAGTCTGGGTTGCAGTATTGTAGGATCTTGTTGTCCTCATGGAGCCCACCACATGAGAACTGCAGATGTTCAGGCCAAGTGAACAAGAGATGGAAAGGTCTCGTAGCATCTGTATTAAAATGTCTTCTCCAGTTGCTTCCCAGTTCTACCTCCTTTCATCACATCGAATTATTAACTGGGGAAGAGCAGCAGGCTTCTAGAAGCACTAAAACTAAGAGATTAAGGGTGTGCAAGCTGGAGCCCCACTTCCGGGGTTCAGTTCTACTCTTTGCTACTTTAGCTCTGGGACTTTGAGAAAGTTACTTATCCTCCCTAAACTCCAGTTTCTTCATCTGTAAAATAAGGGATAAAACTAGTACCTACTCCTAAGGTGGCTATGAGAATTATGTGAGATAGTCCATGGAAGGCATTTAGCACAGTATTTGTGGAAGCACTCAGTAAATATTATTTTGTGTTTATCTTCTTTTGCTATCCCATAGACGATCAGTTCTCAAACTTTTTGATTTCTGGGCCCCTTTACATAAACTCTTAGAAATTATAAGGATGCCCAAGAGCTTACATTTATATGAGCTACATTGTTTGATATTTACTGTATTATGAATCAAATCAAAATATTCTATTAATTCTTTTTAAAACAACAAACCCATTACCAATTAAAATATTTTATGAAAAATCACTATTTTCAAAAAAAGTTCATGAGAAGAGTGGCATCATTGTACATTTTTGTCAATCACTTTAATGTCCAGTTTAATAGAAGACAGCTGGATTCTCCCATCTGCATCTTCATTCATTCTGCTACAATATCACATGCCCCATAGTCTCAAGAAAGCTCTACATACGTGCATAAGAGAATGAAAGTGGAAAAGGCAAACAATGTCTTAATGTTTTTATATAAGTAGATTTGACCTAATGAACTCCCTAAAAGGGTCTCAGGGACTCACGGGGCTTCCCAGACCACATTTTGAGGACTGCTGCTGTAGATCATAGCACCAGTCCCGGTTTTCTGGTGTGAATATCAGTATGGCACAGTTGCAGGTGCCAAGTCAGCTCTCTGTCAGAATCTGGGAGGATTTTCACAGATTACATAGAAATGCAGTTGATGGTATAACCAGGACCACGCCCCACTGAAAGGAGGCAGGAAAACCCTTCATCCCAACTCCACCATCAACCCACTGGTTCAAGAACCTAGACCTGGGCCAAGTCCAAGGCCAGATACCCATTTCTCTACTGCATGGATAAAGCTTGGTTACCATTGATACTGTTATTAATAGAGTCCATCCATTTCCAGGTTGATGGTAAGCCATTGTATTTTGTAATTATTTTCCTTGTCTGTTGTTTTTATTTGTTCTGGAAGAGAGCCAATTCAAGGAAAATCAAATGTTTGCTTGATGTAATTCTTTTTTTTTTTTTAGAAAGTATGCATTTTTACATCTGGAAATCTAATGTTTTTGATGGCATTGTTAATTTTACATTATGAAAGGTTTAGTTTTGCATTTGTTGTTCTGTGGGTTTATTGTTTATTGGGTTTTTTTTTTCTTTTTTTGCAAGCCTTTAAACAAATGTTTTTGAGTAAGACCCTCTTAAAAGTTATTTATTTATTTATACTTTAAGCTACTTAAGTGTAAATGTTAGCTGACATCACAGTCATTATGTCCAACCATGATACTCAAACGACATACCAGGAAAACTCAAGCAATGTTCAGTCTCTGCATTCATGAAGGAAGGTTCCTCTCTGGGGGGCTCTGGAGATTATGTCTAAAATAGTATTTAAAGGTGGGTGGATCTGGAACTCTTTGGGGCTTGTTCTAGTTTGCTAGCTGCCAGAATGCAATATACCAGAAAAGGGTTGGCTTTTAAAAAGGCGAATTTATTAAGTTGTTAGTTTACAGTTCTAAGGCTGTGAAAATGTCCCAATTAAAGTAAGTCTATAAAAATTCCAAATTAAGTCACCATCAAGAGGTTACCTTCACTCAAGAAAGGCCAATGAAGTTCAGGATTTCTCTCTCAACTAGAAAGGCACGTGCCTAACATGATGATGTCTGCTAACTTTCTCTCCAGGCGTCTTGTTTCATGAAGCTCTCCTGGGAATGTTTTCCTTCCTTCTAGCCAAAAGTCTCTGGCTGTATGGTGGTTCTCATGGCTCTCTTGTATGTTGCTCTCTCCAAAATGCTTTCTCTTTTAAATGATTCCAGTAAAGTAAAAAAAATCTGGAATGGGTGGAGTCACATCTCCCTCTAATGAAAGGTAGATTGGGTTTGTCACATCTCTGTGGAGATAATCTAATCAAATTTCCAACCTACATTATTGAATAGGAATTAAAAGAAGTGGCTGCTTCCTGAAGATTAGATTAGATTTGAATATGGCTTTTCTAGAGTACATAAATCCTTTCAAACTGGCACAGGGCTGATTGCTTTCTCTGGGAGACGTATTTAGTGCAGAGCTTATGCTTTCCTCTCTACAAGGCTCTATATAAAGCATGCTATTTTTTCCCCACTAGTTCTAGAAACTTGAAAAGTTATTGTGTCTTTCAAGACCCTAGTTCCTGACACAGAAAACTAAATTGAAGCAGATGTAGTAGAGAGGGATTTGGAGGAGAAACCCTCTTTTATTGGAAACATTTTGCAGTGATTCCACTCAATTCAGGCATGTTATGAAAATATAAATAGGTTTGAATTGATTGAAAATTATAACATAGGAATTTGTGTTAGTATAAACAGGATGTTAAATGAAAATTTCCTTAGTTTTAGCTGGAGACATTCTATCTGTAGGTAATTTCCGTCTCTCTCTATATGTATTACCTATAATATGACTCTTCCTGTGTCAATAACTTTACCTATATCTCCATCTAGATATACATATCCCAGGAATTTTGCACTTGCTCTTTCGTCTGCCTGAAAAGTCTTTTTCCAAAATACCTTCATGGGGACCTCCAACAGTCTAGTGGCCCCTGACAAGGGCAATATGTTCTCTGGCTGACTTCCTATAACTTTGCTCCCAAACTTCCCCCCTCTCATCTCCTATTACCAATATGCCTCCATATATGGGGAGAAGAGGGGCAACATAGCATTCTTTCCAGAACACCATTATAAGTCACATAATTATCCTGATCTATAGTTTGTCATCTGTGAAAAAGAGAGTGGGCTAGACCAGTGGTTTTCAAACTCTGCTCCCTAGAACTCCAAAGCTTCCATAGAGCAACTTCAGGGCTGATCTCAAGCAATAAGAGGGGAAAGGGAAATGAGTGGGAACGGCTTTGACTTCTCCCCTTCCACTCCAACAAGGGTCGCTCTGATATTGCTTAGCTGATTTGTTTCAAATACAGGTTTCTGATGTAGATCTGAGAGTCCAGAAGGAATTTAGTATATGATAAAGGTGACATTTCAAATTATTAAGAAAAAGATGGATTATTTAATAAATGGTCCACTAGGTAATCATTTGGAAAAATGTTAAGATTGAACCTGAGTTCACATCTTACACGAAAGTAAACTCTAGATGCACCAAAGGTTTAAACATAAATATTGAAACCTATAAAAATAGCAGAAAAAATGAGAGTATTTTTAAATAATTACAAAGAGGTAAGGAAGGCCTTTCTAATATCACACAAGTCCCAAAAGCTATAAAAAGACTGATTAATTAACTAGTTTTAAAACCCATATACATGTCAATAAATTAGCATATGTTAAGTAAAAAGATAATATACAAATTGAGAAAACTCACTTAACATATAAGGATGTTTTTCTTAATGCATAAAGAACAAGTCATTTTAAAAAGATCAAAAGTGAGCAAAGACTATGAACAAAAGACATATACATGGCTTTTAAAAATGTCAACTTCATTCATAATAAGAAAAGTGCATATGAAATACCTATCATTCAGCAAAGATCAAATATTTGATAAGACATTGAGTAATATAAAGGTAAGAATTGGGCACTTCCATACATTGCCAATGAAAGTTGAAACTTACACATCTGTGGACAGTAATTTGGTAACATGTATCAAAATTATAAATGTACTGAGCCGCCACAAGAAGAAATGAAGTTGTGAGGCATGCAACTAGATGAGTGAAACTTAAGAGCTCTTTATTGAATGAAATGTCAGGAACAAAAAGACAAATACTATCATGCCTCAATCATATGGACTAACTATAATTTAAAAATTCGGTGAACTAAAACCGAGAGCATGGGATATCAGGTTGAGGTTTATTGTAAAGGGTCCTAGATTGTAAGCTCTTACAGCAGTCACATATATTCAGGAGGTGTAACTGTTAATTCTAAACTCTGAGACACTGTGCTGTTTGTATATAACATGGTCTTTCCCAGAAATTTCAGGTATTTATGGGGCACCTGAGTCTCAGAATTAGAGCTCTGAAGCTATGAAAGTCAGGAGTACCCCACACAGGAACTGTTTTAAAAGCTGAAAAAGTGATTGAGTAGAGATATGAATGAAGCTGAGCTGGATAGGACTAAGGTATATCAGAAGACTGGGTAAAGGATAATATTTTCCATATTTTAAAATTTCAATTTCTGTGTGAGACTAAAGGAAGGGATGTTTATTTGATGCAAAATTTATATTTTGGGTAGTGTAGTTTCTAATTAACGTGTATAGTCAGTTTAGCTGAACACCGTAAGTACATGGAATTTTGAACAGGGCGTGGGATTGCGTTGGTTTGTCCAGATTAGCGTGATGCCCTGATAAATACCAGAGTGATCTGGACAGTGAATAAAAAAGTATTTGCAAAGTCTCCTTGGAGGAATGGGGAGAAAGGGGGAAATATTCAACTTACCCATTTGGAGAATTTCTGATATTCTTACAAGCAGTGGGGACAACAAAATCAATAGGCCTAGTCCTCGATCTTGGGGTTTGCCCTTTATGAAACTTATTCCTGCAAAGGATAGGCTAATCCTACTTAAAATTAGGCCTAAGAGTCACCCCCAGAGAACCTCTTTGGTTGCTCAGATGTAGCCTCTCTATCTCTCTAAGCTACACGGCAAGTGAACTCACTGCCCTCCCCCTCTACATGGGACGTGACTCCCAGCAGTGTAAATCTCCCTCGCAATGTGGGACAGAAATCCTAAGGATAAGACAAGACTGGCGTCAAGGGATTGAGAAAGGCTTCTTGACCAAAAGGGGGAAGAGAGAAATGAGAAAAAATGAAGTGTCAGTGGCTGAGTGATTTCAAACAGAGTTGAGAGGTTATCCTGGAGGTTATTCTTACGCATTATATAGATATCCTCTTTTTGGTTTATGGTGTATTAGAATGGCTAGAGGGAAGTACCTGAAACTGTAGAGCTGTGTTCCAGTAGCCTTGTTTCTTGAAGATGATTGTACAATGATATAGCTTTTACAACGTGACTGTGTGATTGTGAAAACCCTTGTGTCTGATGCTCCTTTTATCTAGGGTATGGAAAGATGAGTTTAAAAAAAGAGATAAAAAATAAATAATGGGGGAACAAAGGTTAAAATAAATTGGGTAGATGGAAATGCTAGTAGAGTCAATGAGAGGGAGGGGTAAGGAGTATGGTATGTATGAGGTTTTTCTTTTTTTTTTTTTTTTCTGGAGTGATGCAAATATTCCAAAAACTGATCATGGTGATGAATACACAACTATGTGATGATATTGTAAGCCACTGATTGTACACCATGATGGAATATTTGCATGTTAAGGATGTTTGTATGTTAAGTTTTACCAATAAAAATATTTTTAAAAAATTATAAATGTACACTTTTGGCAAATAATTCCCTATATAGGAATTTACCCTATAGCTAATTTGTTCATTTGCAATATAACAGCATATGTATAAGAATATACCTATTCTATAAGTTTGGAGTTGGAAGCAAAAAAATATGTAACAATAGATAAGTGCGTAAATGCATTACAGCACAGACCTAAGATGGAAATCCACAATGGAAATTCATGCAGCAGTAATAAATACTTAGGAAAATATGTGTGTGAACTCAAATATGCATAAAATATCTCTGAAAGGATATGCAAAAAAGTGGTCATGGTAGTTTCCTGTGGGTAGGGAAAGTAGGCACAAAAGGTGAAGACAGACCCAGTTTTCACTATGTGTTTTTTTTGTAATTTTGAATTTACATCAGTACAGATATTACCATTCAAAGTAAAAATTAAATAGCAATTTCATTAATGTTCCGTTGCTTAAAAAAAAACTAAAAGCCACTGAGTTACCTGACATATGAAAACCACTGAAGTCTGACATTTAGTGATTCCATTATTCTAAATACAAACACTTTTTATTAAATAATTCTATGATTCTGTGGTTTGTTTCCCACTTGAAATATGGTCCAAAAATTCTGGCCTGTAGCTCTACATTTAACAACAACCTGTAAGCTTTTCACTATCTATTAACTTCTGTGGTAGATACATCTGTAGAGTGCACCACACACAGTTACACGTAACCTGAGTTTTCCCAGACCTCTGCAACTTTTGGGTCCAGATAGGGCCCCTGGAACAGCCATGATTTCAGTCACTGTTCTTACTGACATATGTGAAATGGGAACTCTGAAGTCCTTCCATTCCCCCTAAGACTGGGCATAGTTTTCTCAAAATCTTCAGGGATACCTCATGGGTTCCCAAACAGGTATGCTCCTAGCAATTGCTTGCACAGCTCTGCTGAACATGGCAGTGGCCATGAGGCCCTTTCCCCCACTCAGCCTTGCTGCTTCCCAAGTGGATGCCACCAGTGGCATCTAGAGCTTTCTTCATGATTCATGAGAAAGCTGCTTGGCCGCCTCGCAAAGGGAGAGGTAATGAATGCAGCTCTCTGTGAGGGAAATCCCACCGATAGGCTGTTTGAGCTCCCAAATTTTGTGGAATTTGGTGAAACGGCTCTTTGGTGTTCTCATGCAGCCACTCAGCTCTCCACAGGACTCAGCTGTGAAGGCAGATTGAGCTGGAATGATGGACAAAATTGGTGAAAGACAATTTTTTACTTAGAATCCACTGTCCTTCTGTGATGAGGGGATACACAACCAAAGAAGACTCCAAGGGCTTGAGGAAAGAATCCCCTTCATCAAACAAGAGCTATATTCCCTAATTTAGTCACCTCTTTACCTATCTGTTATTACCCTTAAGGACAGAACCAAAAATCAGAGAGAGAGCACCTCTCTCTATGAGAGGTTTGAATCACTCACTATAAAGTAAAAATAATATTAGCTACCAGCGATTATAGTCCTCTATTTTGCCTTTATAATATGCAATCTTTAAAACATTATGTTCCATTTAAGAGGTTTTCAGTATAAATGGCATAAAACCTCACACAAACTGGCTAAAACCCAGAATTGGAAAGTTGGCTAATATAATAGCTTCAGTTATGAACTGATCCAGAGCTCAACTGACATGAAAAGGGCCTGGTTTCTTGGTTTCGCAGCTCTGTTTGTTCAGTGTTGACTTCCTTCTCAACAACCTCTCCCCTCCTGGTTACAAGACAGCTGCGAACAGTAACTCCTGGGTTTTTTCCCTCCAGCTTCAAATCCAGTAGAAATGGGCTTATCTACTTCCCAGACAGTTCAAAATAAGAGCCCAGGAATTGAGTTGCTTTGCCCATGTGTTGGTCCATGAATCAGACACCGTGGCCAGGAGGAGAGAGAGTGCTGAGTGGCTTAGCTTGGCCCTGTGCTCTAGGGGCATCGACCTCGCTGGGAGCACAGGATGGATGCTAGAGAAGGCTCAAGCAAAATCAGGGCATTGTTGCCAAAGGATAGTCAATTCTAGACAGCAGGAATAGCGTATGTTTACAACAACCCCTGCGAAATTCTTATTCTCATTGTACAGATAAGTAAATGAAGATCTGGATTTTAATTGACTCACCCAAGGTCATACAACTAGAAAATGGTGCAGTTTAGATTTGACCCAATTATTAATGTGTGTGGCAACACTGAAAGAAGGGGTAGGCACTTCCCAGGCAGACTGGGGCAAGGAAGTGCTCTAAGCTGAGGTATGCATACACACAGTGTTAAGAGGGTATAGGGGGAGCAGGGAGCCTGCAAGGAATTGTTAGATGCAAATTTGTAAGATGGTGTAGCAAAAGAAAGAGCACAGGCTCTGCGGTCAGATCACCACATTGTTATTATGAGCTCTGTGACTGTGGTAAGGATGCTACCTTGGTTTCCTCATCTGTAATATAGGGATAATATGCTTTGCAGGATTCTCAGGAGGAATAAAATAGATAACCAATACAAAGCAGCTAGTACAGCACCTAGCATATAGGCACTCAACGAATGGTTGGTGTTATTTTGCTGATGATGGTGGGTTGCAGAAGGTGATTCATGGGGAATAAAATAAGCTGGAAAATTAACATAGGCTAGACTGTAGCTTTCATCCTCCAGAAAACGGGGAATGATGGATTCTGACCAGATAGAAGGCCTGATCAGTTTTTCATTTTGGAAGGATCACTAGCAGCAATGTGTAGCAAACAGCAGCAGAAAGAGGTGCAGGAGAGAGTGCAAGATGAGAGAGAGCATTAAAATAGCCATGTCCACCAGTGATTGTCAAACCTAGTGCGGCACAGAATTACTTGAGGAAGTTTTTTTGGTTTTGTTGTTGCATTGTTTTATTTTAACATTGATTCTTGGACTCTCCAGGGATGGGAGGCATAGGGTTGAAGAATCAGCTTGGTCCTTCCCAGAAAGCTGCTCGGGCCTCATGGGAACTGACCCACCTTTTCCCAGTGATCAGCTTGCCCTAAAGAAGAACTAGAATTGTTATAGCAGGAATACAAAGAAATGGTAGATGTTCTAGTTTTTCACTTAAAAAAAAAAAAAAGACCCTCAAAGGCCCTGGGGTGCAGAGTGTAGTAGTTCAGTAAGGGCTGCCAGGGCTGGAAGGAATGAAGAGACAATGGGATGGAGCATGACTTTGAAGATCAATGGGCCTGATCCCAGGAAACACAGGGAAGGAAGTAGACTCAGCATCAGAAGATGGCCACCAGGGAACCATGAGGGAACTTATCAATACCTACAGGTTACCTATCCCTATTCCAGTGAGCATTATTCTGCCTTTGGCCATCATCCAATAAGGACCTCCTATCAACAGCTGTGTCCATTTTGTCTCTAAGACTCTGGACTTTGCTGATATTAATCTGAACTGCTTCATGTAGATAACAACTCTCATTTTAATGGTCCAAATATTCATGGGTCATTGCATTTCCATCCTGTAATGAACCATAATTCACCTAACACTCCCCCTATTCTCAGATATTTCAGTTGTTTCCAGATTTTCACTTAAATTTAATAAACAATGAACATTTTTTTTTATGTGAAACTTATACTGCTATCACTTTCAACTCTAAAATATCTACTCGTCTTTGATAAAACCTGAAAATGGCTATTTTTCTGAGTTCAAGATAACAATTCTCAGGTTTATTTCCTTCTGAAAGGATGCAATTAGAGATCATTTGATAACATTCAATACCCATTATAATTTAATTTTTAAAAAGCCTTTAATAAGCAAAGAATAAAAGGTAATTTCCTTGACCTTCTAAAAAGGTACCTATCAGAAACCTCAGCAAACATCTTACTTAATGGTTCCCTTAAAAGTCAGGAATAAGATATGAATGCCCTTTATCACTGCTTCCATCAAAACTGTACTGAAGGTCCCAGAGAGGGAAGGAAAGAAAGAAAAAAAAAAAGGAAAGAAACTGCTCTCTCTTCCAAGGGTGTAGAGAAACAGGCATTCTCATGCACTGCTTATAGAGTCAGTTCAAACTTTACCGCTGGGAATTAAGCAGTATGAATAGTCTTTTAAAATGTACAAGGAAATACTGGAAAGACCTACACCAGAATACTGATGGCTTCTTTGTGCTCTTTCGTGTTTTCCAAATTTTCTTAATTTTGTTACTTTTCTAATTTAGAAAAATAATTTATTTTAAATGCTGCCTCAAATATTTGCTGCAGGCAGGAAAAAAACAGTGGTTCAGAAATAAAGTAAGGAGGGAATTCATCTAGAAACCGTAAGACCAGAAAGATAAATGGCTTTTTAATTTTATTAACACAAAAGAAAATGAAAGACCTGAAGTTTAATTTGATATACACTCTCTTAAGTAAACTCTGCTCTGTTCACTCATACAGAAACAGACTATTCTACTGAGTTTTGGGCAGGTCACAGGCCATCCTGCACCCCAGAGATCAGACTGGGGAAGATGGGGTTTGTTGAGCTGCTTCCTTGTTCATGTTACCACGAGGGGGCACTGAAGAAAGATAGAAGGGAGAGGGAAATACAGTAACAGTTCCATGCTTGCACTCAGATAAAAAAATGGCACCCAGATATAACAATGAGAAACTTTATGCATATACCTCTGTAATCAGTACAACTCTTTATAACAAGAAGAAACAAAAAAGGAATACAATATTCCAAACAATTACAGCCCATAAGTTCAGATCATTTGCAGACTTGTTAAAAAGGACTTAGGTGAGGAGGCAATAGAATTGGTCAACTCTGGCAATAAAGTGCTAAGAGAGTACAAACATACCTAAAAATAAAGAAACTGCTACTTGTTAAGTACTTCTGGTGCTTGCTTACAGTGTCCAGTACATAGGGAAGATCTGGCAAGTCCATACTGGTCTTTGTACATGCTGTGTGGTGGCGGCTACTGCAGGTTTATTTTCTAAAGTTGGCAAGGCTCATAAATTATCCAATTCACATTGTGATTACTTGGCATAATGCATGCATATTATTGGTACAGAGGAATATTTTAACAGGAATCCGTCAGTTTTTAAAATTGTAACAAGGTTATTTTTACCTCAAAGGATTATTACTTTCAGTTATTCATTCAACAAATACTTGTCCCAAACCTTTATCCCATCTTATCCATCCCCTTCCTAGGAAGACAAAGACACCAGTTAGTGGGTGAGAGGAGACTTCACTGGGCACAGCATGTGCAGCTAACGTTAAGACAGGTGGTAGACAGCAATGGCACAATCCTAAGCTGCCTCCACCCTTCCTTCCACCTCCTTGAACCCTGACATCAAGGAGCTAGTGAGCTGACTCAAGAGAGGGAAGAGCGAACATGACTATTCTGACTCATTTGGGTCAGGATAGGAGAAAAGAATATGAAGTAGAATTATTCTCATCTGTAAAATTCAGCAGATGGAAGAAAAACATGTCAGTTTTTCATTTTGGAAAATGTGGTCAGTTTCTTCCCCCGAGGCTGTTGTGCAAAGTAAGCCCACCTACACCCTTTCCAAGACATAGGCTGTGGGCATGGCTGTTTTTTTTAAGAAGCTGCATGCTAACTTCAAATGTCACAGAAAACAAGACCAAAAGTGCAGTAACTCATCAGTCATATTTTCCATCTTCAATCCATTTGGGGGTAAAAACACCTGAAGGGGACAAAATTGCTTTTCTCACTGTGTATGTCATTTTTGCGTTTTCTGTGCCAAAAGCCCACACAATCACATACTCTATAAAAAATAAATAAAAATTAGTACCTCTCATAATAAAAGCCCCTTCCAAAAATATCATTTTGGTTTCAGAATTACCAATCAAATTAGATCAAATGAATTTTGACTCTATCAATAATATTTTTGAAAGCATCTCTAAAGTTTTCCAAAGACAAGGATAAAGATGCTAAGTCTCTGCTTCTAATGATGAAGAAGGAGGCTTACGTTCCATCAAATGATATCTACATGAAGCATTTAAAAAAAAAGAACTACTTCTTCAGGAGAAGAGGGTCAGAGTTGATTTTGTGAAGTGCCATCATGAGACTCTGTACCATTTGAAGAAAGTTTCTTTGAATCAGGAAGGAGTGTGGGAACGGCTTCCGAGGCTTAGTTGTAATGACTAAGTAGCCGATGCATCTGGGTACAAAGAGTATTAAACCTGCCTACTGCACTGGAAGAGATGTGGCTAAGTCCTGCGGAATATAGGAGTATTTGCCTTGACTAACTGAAGTGTTACTTCACCTCTGTGTGGCTCAGAGTTCCCATCTGCATAGTGGAGACATAGGGTGCTGGGATCAGAAGACAAGTGGGTAAGAGAGAGACCTAGAAAGCACAGGGCCTTTTCTAGAGAAAAGCAGAGTTCAAGTAATAAAGGATTCCAATCAAAAAAAGCACAAAATTCAAGTAACAGAGTCACAGGTGCTTATGTTCTGGCTTTTGAGGCTGGAGGCTCTTTGAGAGTGAAGGCTCTGCCCATCTGCCATGGAGAACAGGTAGGTTAATGTGCTGCAAGGTGAAGGACGTAAGATGAGCCCCAGGTGGAGCCCCAGGTGGAGCCCACTAAATCATCCATACCACTGAAGACCAAAGCTGCCTGGAGAGGAGGAGATGAATCTTGTGAAAAGCTTAGTGGAATCAGCAATTACGTAATTGCTTAATGCATAACCCATTTGTGTTCTCTGTGTAAGATCTTCACATTGGTCAATGTAAATTTCAAACAGATTACAGCTTTTCTTCATTTTGCGGTAGAAATAGAAAGTTAAAGAAAAGCTACCTAGATATTTTTCCTCTGTGCTTCAGCATCTCAGCTGAAAGAAATTTCGGAGGGAAAACTCAAACACCCAAACATTCCCCCCACTGGGCATGAAAAGGAAAATGGGGAAGTTTTTGCAACAAAGGAACTGTCTTTGGACAGTTTTTGTTCTTGCAAGCTAGTGTATGCATGCTTGAGTATTAAAAACACTAGAGAATTGGAAGGTTTGGGAAGTGTTGTCATGAATACCCTGAAGGCCCTCAGAGCAGGAGGAAAGAAGAGGGGTTAACAGTCTAGATATACAGTCTTTTCTAAACAGGTCACAATGAAAAATTGGAAAACCTTCACACTTTAAAACCACAATATTTATTTTACCATTAGAATCCACTTCTTCAATTAAGTGGATGTCACCATGAGGACACATCCCTATTTTAGTTCTCATTATAACACTTTCAATTCTCCTTTTATGGACTGTTGGTCATCTCTGAACCTGTTTGTTTTCACTGGACAACTAAAATTCTTTTGGAGCCATTCAGCTGGAACAACTGTACTGCCATGTACATCCAGAGACAAAGTTCTTGGGATATATCATCGTTTCCTAGTGCCACTGTTTCCACCTCCAGATTTGCTGACGCTCCTACTTATCTGAGGGAAGTGCACAGTCGGGGTTCTTTCTGTAGGACCATACAATCCCAAATTCCTGGCAGTGGCTGACTTCCGGAGTGGCTTGACACTGGGAAAGGGGCTAAAGATGGGAGTTTTAGGGTTGCTGCTTTGGAGAGGTTTGCTGGTGGCTTTGTTTTCTCCAGATGCATTAGGCAGCTCTGACAAGTGCTGCTGACAGGGCAGGGGTATCTTGGGCTCAGTTTCAGCAACAGGATCCCTATGGTTCAGTTCCAAGACTTCTAACTTCACCTGAACTGCAGATACACTGGCTTCGGCATCCCCAAACAAAGGCTCTGGAGACTGTCCTTCAATTCTTCTCCCGCTGCTGCCTTCAGTGCTGCTGCCTTCTCGCCGAGCTGTTGCTGAACAACTGGAGGAAAACTCCTCTGCCACCCCTGAGTTGTTAGTTGTGCAGCCCTCATTCTGCTCTTCTATCAGCCCTATGGTGTCCCCACAGCCCAGCTGACTCTTGGTCCTCGTCATGGTCTTTTTATGGACTCGGATGTGAGTTCGCCAAGGAGAGTTGAGCTTTGTCTTAAGATCTTCATGGGGGACAGGAGATAGTTTGCCTCCTGCGTGACCAGGGATGTGGATGACAGCATTCTTGGCAGCTCTATTACTCATTTTCATCTTCTTTCCTAAAAGAAGGTGGTTTATAACTGGAGAATTGTTTACCTGGGATGGGAGAAGACTGGTCACTGGCCCTTTGTCTGAAAGAAACGTTGAAAGCTTGCATGAAACACACTCCAGAGAAACACATCCATCACAGTAGAAAAACCACATGGATGTTCTCCCTTTATCTCTTCCCATGTATTTCCCAGGTGGTGGCAGAGTCGTGTGACTGAAAGCAGCAGAAACTGAATTCTACCATGGAGTTTTCTCTTCAAAAAGGAGGAGACTATAGGCTGATGATATAAAAAGGTGTGGGAACTCTGTCCACTCATTACTAATTAGGGTTCAGACACTCTTATTTTTTTACAGAGATTTTTTTTGTCTCTGAACAGCAACCTTCAAGGTCTTTTATCTAGAAAATCCTTAAAGGTTTTCTAAAATAAGACAAACACGATGAACATATGGATTCTCAGCTGTGAGCTTCTGAGAGGTACAAAAATATTGCACATTACGAGGTGAGAGACAGCAGAGTGTGAGAGGTGATAGAAAGTAGTAAAAATGCAGTGTAATCACAGCTGTCCAATGCTTGGTCCTAGGTACAAAAAAAAAAAAACAAAAAAAACCTACATTTCTATGTCCTTGAAGGACTGTGAAAGAAGTAAATTGAAAACTGGAAAGCACCAAAAGCGCTGTTCTTCTGGAGGGCATTGTTGATAGTACCACTGTCCTCCCTAGATGGCTATAAAGGGGCCTCGATTTCTGATATAGCACTAAACATACATGGCCCCAGGGATGACAGCAGCAGGCAAAAAAAAGGGAGAAGACCCCTTCATACTTGCATAGAAACCTTTTCTCCTTGATGTCCACATCATTTGGCTGAACGTCTTCCACCCTTCTCTACAGCAGTCACCTACCCCTAGTCACATCACCATCTTCATGGAAGACTCTGACAATTGTCTCCTCTTCATACTCTGTCCAACCACCTTCCTTGATGACTTTACTCTCTGTGACTAGTCCATCCATTACCTATCTTCATAGTTCCTAAATCTCCCCAGTTCCATGGCCTTCACCTCCATTCCATACCTATTTACATACTCAACCTTATCAGACAGATCTATAGTATGTGTTCTCAACCTCACTATACTTGGTACTGAATCAGAGAGACTTCCATTTTTTGATCCCTCCTTCTTATCCATCTCTGGTTCATGCACACCCCTACCCTGCCCAGATGCATGGCTGATCACCTAGACCACTGCCTTGCCAATAACTACACATTCCAGGCACCCTATCTCCTTTTCATACATTCCTGGCAAAACTCCAACCCTGGATCTATTATCTACATTTTCTTTTCTGAAACCTGACCTGCTCATAGCTGCTAGAGATAAAAATCACAGCCATGTGGATTGATAGCCCTTCAGATTCATGTTTTCCTATTTTGCTGGGTCCTCAATGTCATTTGAACAATCTTTCTTTCCCTCTCCCATTTCTCTCATAAGCTCCCACCCAATCCCTAACTTGCTCACTCCCAGCAGATGACTTTTTCCTCAAATTATCCATGAACACAGAAGCTATTTGGTCTGAAAGGTCACAGCTTCCTGTTCTCCCTAATCTAGGAAGCTGGTACCTCTACCAATATCCTTACTATCTTCATTTAAGTCTCAGAAACTGAGATCCTTTGCCTCTTGGCTCAAGGCCAATCTCTCCACCTACCCTATTTCTTTTAATACTCTTCCATTCAAAAGCAGGAGTACCACCTACAAGGTTGTTAGAAATACAGTATCTTGCCCCAACCTAAACCCATTGAAACAGATTCTTCATTTTAGCAGCCCCCTCCACCCCCAAGCAATTCACATGCACACTAAAATTTGAGAATCAATGTTCTAGAACTTGACCTTTGAGCAACAATTTCTCCCTTAAAACACAGAAACACATAAACCATGATTTAGAGGAAGAGTTGGCTAACTTTTCTTGTAAAGGACCAGATTGTAAGGATTTTATCCATTCTACTGTGAAAATAGCCATAAACAATACGTAAGCAAATGAGTGAGGCTGCACGCCAATAAAACTTTATTTACAAAAAGAGTCAGTGGGCAGTATTTGGCCTGTGAGCCATAGTTTGCTGACCCCTGACTAGAGTACATGCCACTGGTCTGATTTCATACGTAACAGCGATGTTCACCATCCCATTTCAGCATCATGTGGCTGAAAAAGAATTATACAAAGAATTTAAACACCTGAGTTCTAGCCCTAGCCTGACCACTCACTGTGGACACATGACCCTGGACAATCACCAAATATCCTGGACCAACAATTCCTCATCTTTAAAAAGGAGATAAGAATATCTGTCCTTGTCCTTCTCAGAAATTTGTTTTAAGGACAAAATGAGGAAATATATGTGCAAATGTTTTAAAAATGAAAGGGCTGTAATTGTCAGTTATTCTTATGACTACTTTCTTGATGATTCAGGATAAAGTAAGGATCTTCAAGAAGTTGCCTATTCCTCCCTTATAAGTAGAAGATAAATTCAGTTTTTGTGAAAGTCAGTCACATGCTCACCCAGCCTCTTAAAAATATGCCAAATTTATATCTTGGTTAATTCTGACAGGCATCATTCTCATTGAGATACTCACTTAGAATAAGACAAACCAACTCCCAAAGCAGCACATATTAAACAATAGAATAGATTGTTCACTGGGATTTTTGGAATTAAAAAAGAAAAGCCTGGCAATCCTTGGAAAAGAGCATTTCCAACTGCACAACTATGCTCTTTTCTGTACACTCTTAGGACACTGCTAACCCATCAGGGGGAGCACAGACTCCTCAACGTTCTTTTCCTTTCCTTTTGATCACCAGCATCTGTTATATTATGGTCTAAATGACTAGTGTGTAGCTTAATTTACTAGTGCATAGGTGACTAAATCCTATTTTCAGAAGGATCAGATTTATGAGACAATAGCACCACAATTTCTCAAGTCCAAGGATTGCATGGCTTCACAACATTCTAGTCACTTGCAAACCCCTCTCCACAAGCACACATAGTAAAGATGTGTTTAATACCATCAACCGGCTGGTCCTTGGGACCTAAAAAGAACTCATGGTCTTTTTCTTCTGTGGAGCCTGATAAAATAAAATTAAAAGTGAGATGCCAAATAAGCTATTATCTCATGCCAGCTGTGTTTATGTGCTGTGCTAGAGTTAGTAATTCCAAGGCCATTCTAGGAACTATTTGTTCTTCCTTTCACAAACTGAGATTGTGAGATTGATAGACTTGAAATTGATTCAAACAAAGAATCACATTACCTGCCCTGATATACACCTGATGAGCCTGCTGTTGTTGCTTCTTTTTAATTCGAGAGTATTGACGTTTTAGAGCGTTGATGTCTGTGGTCATGCGCTCCATCATCATACTGTTGAAAGCTGCATGGTATTCACTTCGGCAAGAATTGATTGCTCCTGGGCTCAGTTCTGCAATGTTATTAGATCTCAGACTCTGCTCCTCATTTGGTTCTGTACTCAAAGGAAGAGAGACAAGGAGATGGTCAATGGAAGAGTTAAGTGTTCAATGGAAATTGACTGCTTACACTATAACCCTGTGTGGTATCTTAACTTCATAGCTAGACTCAAAGAGCTAAAGGGACATCAGGCAGAAGAGGGAGTAGACTTGATCTATGTAGTTCCAAAGGGAAAAACTATTCACAAGACCAAGAGGTAGAAGTAATCTCATCGCAACTACAAACCATCAACTAAGCAGAGGAATCTAACAGAACGAAATTCTTGAGTTTCATGTCACTCAAGAAATTCACACAGAGGTTGGATAACAACCCATCATATGTTTTAGATTTAGAGAATATTCCTATGGTGGAAGAAAGCCTGTCAAAGATGAATTCAATTAAATTCAAACAGAACTTATTAAGTATTTATTTATACACTTGGCTCTGTACTAAGGAACGAAGATAAAAAGTTGACTCAGATAAAGGGGGCAGGGGGTAGGGAACAAAATTTAAAAAGAAATATGCATTATGTATATAACATACAATCCAAGGATATCTTACTGAAGTAACAGAAGATACTTTAATAAAGACCTTTAATAGAAGTAACCATGACTACCACACAGTGATAACCACACAGGATATAATACTCTGGTTAAAGGGAACATAATTTGAGGGACTGCTACCTCTATTTACCTTTAAATTGCTTTTGGTACTTCTGTAGTTCAGGTGCCAGGAGTCCACTAAAAGGCCCAAGACACCCTACTGCATTAACAATAGCCTCTTCATCGTCCAGGTCATTCTCTTCATCGCTGTCTCTGACCTTAGAATGTTGTCTTGAAAACATAAAAGATAAAGAGGAAAAAGAAATATTCAAAGAAAACAGAGGACTCTCTTGATAAGTTAATGTAGTCACATGGTTTAAACGACATAAAGGTGTGTGTGCGCGTGTAATGTGTATAGTCTCTCTCCCGTCCCTGTTCAACTTCTGTGAGTTCTCACCCTACCTAAGGCATGTAGGTGACCACTTTTACTAATTTCATATGTATTCTTCCATTTCTTTATGTATATATAAAGCAAATAAGACTACCCAGTCTTATTTTTCTCTTTTTTGCATAAATATTAGGATACTATATACACTCTTCCACACCTTGCTTTACTCATCCAAGAAACCCTGTACTGTTACGTGTGCTGCTCCTGGGACGGGACCAGGTCTCTAATGGTGCACACTTGAATTATTTCCAATCTTATGCTATTGAAAACAATGCTGCAGTAAATAACCTTATACATACTGTGTTTTACATATATACAAATACATCTGTGGGATGATTCACAAAAGTAGAATTGCTGAGTCGAATGATATGCATTGGCAATTTTGGCAAATACTGCCAAATTGCTCACCACAATTCCTAAAGTAAACTCTCACCAGCAATAATATATAACAGTGTCTGTTTTCCTATGGCTTTATCACTAAAATGTATCAATCTTTTGAATTTTTGCCAATCATCTGATAAGTAAAAAACATGATCTCAATATAGTTTTAAACTTCATTTCTCTTTTTAAGACTGATGCTGCTTTTTATATTACCTACCTATTCCCATTCTTTGATTATTTTTCAACTGGCTGGTCATTTTTTTTTAATCCATTTCTAGGAACTTCATATATTAGAGATAATCCTTATTTTTTGTTTGCTTACGGAGTTTTTGTTGTGTTCAATTTTGTTGAATCATGCAGAAAAAAACCAACTGTACTTAAATATTTCTGCTTATTGTTTTTTTTTCATCTTGACTCAGTTACTAAGGCCTTCCCCATTCCAAAGAACTAAAGGAATTCTTCCATGTTATCTTCTAACTCTATTTTTCATTTCTCCATCAATGTGAAATTCATCCTATTGTATGGTGTGAGGTAAGACTTTAATTCTGTTCAGATTAGGTCTTGATGACCCAGCACAATTTACTGTACAGTGTATCTTTTCCCTATTGATTTGATGTACCAATTTTTCATATACTAAATTCCTATATATATTTTTGTCAATTCTAGTCCTAATATTATTGTTATTATTAATTTTTTTTTTTTCGCATGGGCAGGCACCAGGAATCGAACCCGGGTTTCTGGCCTGGCAGGTGAGAAGTCTGCCTGCTGAGCCACAATCACACCACCCAATATTATTTTAAATTAACTCATCTATATTTATTCATGCATAAGTTCCACACTATTTTTCTTCACACTATTTTAATTACTGAAATTTTTAATATTTTATGTTTAAAATAAGTTGTGGGGTTGCTAAATATCTTTGAGTTTATATTCATAAATGTGTTCAACTTGTTTGGGAGGTACACGTTAAAAAGTTGCAATGGCATCGATACCCTTTCCTGAAATCAAATCAAACCCTTTGAAAAGACATTCAGATTTTAAGAACTAAATTACTTAAAATGTATTTCTACAGCTTAACAAATACTCATTTACAAAAACAAATTAGGGTATTAAGTCTTCTACCACCAAAACAAGGAAAAAAAAAACCGCCTTACCCAGAAACTGAGGTGGCTTTCACTGTGGCTGGGAACGGTGTAATGTTGTACGTGTACTTTTCCCTCAACTCTGCCAGCTGTGGGAAAGGGAATGGAGCCAGAGAATAAACAGTCTGGAAAACAAAAGCAAAAATGCCAAGTCTGAGACGGTGACCAGAAACAACTTTTCTCAATCCTGGAAAGATACTAAAGTTATGAGTTTGAAGGTAAAGAGGCAGATACTGCTCTTTACACAATGGAAGCAGAGATCCTGTTTCTATATCTGTTTCCGAGAAAGACAAAGACCACTAATAAACAACAGTGAAACTTCTACCAACCCAGCTGTGACTGGGTATTCCAAACGGCGAACGTGGGTCTGCAAAAGGGGACAGTCTGACTTCCTCTTGCCCATTTGATAGATTGGTGAATTCAGAAATCCACAACTCCATATCACTTCTATAACAAACAGACCACCAATGTTCTTTGTGTGTTGTGTTTGCTTTTCATAACTTCAAAAGTCTAATGGACGACCCTTGTGATCAACTATGAGCTTTCTCCAAAGATACCACCATTTCAAATGGCTATGAATGTGTTCTAGATGAAAATTGTTGGCAGTTATTTTTAAAGAAAAAAGGGGCAGGGTGTAAAGCATAGGCTATTAACAAATCTACAAATAAAAATGGGAAAAAGCACCTGTGATTCTACCAGAATGATAAAATTATATATCATTCTATCAGCAGGAAGTAAGTAATCTTGTTTGCTTTTTATTTTTATTAAAATTTAACTGCTCCAAAAATCTTTCTTTAATCCTTTGGGTTCTTATTCACCAGAAAAAATATATATATATCACACTAATTTTCCTAGGAAGTCATTCACAATAGGTTGATGAAACTTTTTTAGAAAAATACTTAAAAATGGTATTTTTCATATCAAACAGGATTATTCTTCTGAAGGCTAAGGAGATATCAAACGTTTGCCTGCATAAGAAAGGAAAGAAGAGCTCTGAAAGGGGTTTACTTTTGCTGCTGTTTCACTTAATAGCTAGCTCAGAACAACTGTGACAGGACAAGTCCACCTCAATCTTGATTCTAAACATCCTGCATATATGACTGTCCCCAAACCTCACAGCATCAACTTAAACTTTACGATATCTACCCAAGATTCCAAACAAATGTTGGCTAAAATTCCTCCCCTTCAATTCTCCATCACTTATCATTCAAAGCTATCCAACTGCTTCCAGTGACTATAAAAGTCTTCTCTAAGCTGTCTTATCACATACTTATATTCTTAATTATACCTAAAAGGCTGGAAACAGTACAAATTTAGTAAAAGTGAACTGTCCTCCTGGAAAGAAGCAGAAGGCATCTTGTGGCTTCCACTAGCCTGGCGTGTAAGAGCCTCCTTTCCTCATCTAAAAAATTATAAGTGTGAAACAGATGGTGTTTACCTCTGAGAGGAGGGATGAATTGAGATCAGGGAGAGGTACGGAGGGGTGTTCAACTGCTATTAAAGTCTTATTTCTTAAGCTGGACAGTGAGTATTTAGGTTTTATTATATTCTTCTTAATCCATTATATATGCCCGAAATACTTCATAACATTTTATTAATAATGTTGTGAGACTGAACACTCATGTTCTTAGATCCCACAAAGGTATTTAGCTGTTGGCTCATCACCCACCAAGCTGCCTCACTGCCAATACAGAGTTCGTTCCTCCTTCTCTTATGATCATGCCTCGATCCCATATAGCCTTTTGAAGAAAATAGGGAGATGTGAAATTTTCTCCCAAGGACCCCAAATTTAGATCCAGAGCATGTTGCCTCCACTCAGGCCTCAGTGCGGACAGCATCAGCCTAACTATAGCTGTTCATCACACATGAAATGCGATTCCACAGTTGGGCCAAAAATCAGCCTGCCCTAACTCAAATGATTTTTTTCCTTAACATTTTAGAAACTTGGTACAGACTTTTAAGAAGCCTGTACCATTTGGATTTAACTTTAAAAGACAAAATCATTGATGCTGGGAACCTCAAAATTCCTACTAGTGAAGTAAGACGTCTCTTTGAAGACAATTAGTGGGTTGACTAGCTGAAGATTCACCTGTGGTGTTTTTTTTTTTTGTTTTTTTTTTTTTCTGGTTTTGTAGAATGTATCAGAAAATTCCCTTGTCTGGTCTTGGGATGGAAATTTTTCTGAGAGGAATGGGAAATGCATCCTGCACTTCTCCTTATCCTCCCTCAGGACAGATGGTCTGGGCTCTTCCTGGTAGGTAGGAGACACTTCGCTAAAGACACTTGACCAACAAAGAAAACTGGCTCCACTGAGCTTTTGTTTTCTATTTCAGATCGTCTTTTCTCTATCATGTACTTTTGATTAGTCCTCGAAAAAGATATCAAGGTATTCCTGAAACAAACTTGTTTACAGTTCTTCTTCATATATTTAAAGTCTCATAGGTCTCAAGGTGAGGCATGTTTATCCCGTGAATGTGAGTGTACTGGCACATCACAGGATCCTCAAGAGTGCTTGATAAACTCAGGATGAGACAAGCTCTAGGCTTCTAACTTTGTAAACTGGTGATATACAATGGATTCTGAGAAAGAAATTTTAGTAATCATCTTAGAGCCAAAATGTGGTAGAGTACTGGCATTTTAGGGTTAGAATGAAATCTAAACATAATTTAGTTCAACCTCCCTCCCACATAGGAGTCGCTTCTAGCGCATCTCTAACAGATTGCCATAAAGGCTCTGCCTAAACACTTCCAGTTATGAGTATGCAATATTTGCACGGCAGATGGTTTCAATTTTTTACAGCACTAATTAATAAAACATCATTCTTCTAATGACTAAGGATCTACTTCCTTGGAATTTCCACCTCATCACTAATGGGAAAAATGTGGGTCCAAGTGCAAATCCTGCCTCATAACACCTAAGAACTCCCTGCAGATAACAGTAAATCATCAGCAAATACCTTGAGCTAGGTTTTTCAAGCACCTGCAAAACCCTCTAATAATAGCATCTAACTGATTTTTCTCCATGTGATGCTAAAAGAATTCGGGAAAGACTGTCAAAAGCCTTCAGAAACCTTGATGCACTATTTACTCAGCAATTGCCCTCTTTTTTTCTAACACTATCAATAAAAATATACCATTGCTGATAAGAAAAGAATGATGTGATTTACAGAAAACAAAACAAGAGCAACAGTAGATTATTTTGAATATAACACTTAGAAATTGAAAGAAATAGGGAAGACTCAAGGGAAGAAATCCTTTCATCTCTCTGGCTCAAAATTTAAAAACCAGCACATTTTTTCATTTGCAGCCATTTATGGTCTGCTGACAGATTTATGGCCCACCATGGTGGGATCAGAGACACCACATTAATTTTTTTCAGAAAGAGTGAATACAGAAAAGAAAGTGACTTGAAATGACACTCAGCATTTCTCTTTTTAATACACTATGCCAAGAAAAACCAACAAGTCCAATTTACTATCTGAACTACCAACACACATTTAAGTAGACATTTATATTCAGACACGGCTGAAGGGAAATTAGATTCCTTTTTTCATTCTTGACATGCTTTAAAGAAAACAGAAAAAGGTTAAATTGTATAAAATCAGATCAATTCATCTTCACACCGATGTTTTCCTCGATGGGAGAAATCAACTAAAATGAAAATCGCACCAATCAACCCCCCAGTTTCTTCCTCTAGGAGTCTCTTAAAGCAGGCTAAGGAGAACAACCTCTTCTCTCCTAATACCGAAGAGTGGAAGGAGACTCCTAAAGAACAAAGATGGCAACCAATAAAATTGAGCCTTCTGATATCTCTCATTCCTTCTGGCAATTTTTAAACATTAAATGAAATAAAATGTTGCCATATTCTTCTAAAGAAAATTTTAGCTTTTAAAAAAGGCATTTTGAACAAGTGGAAGTAGTGTGTTGGGTAGTAGGAAAAGGCATTAGGCCAGTTGTTGGGGACTTGAGCCCAGGCCTAGGTCTACCACTAGACACCTAAGAAATGGCAATTTGCTCATACTCTCCAAAGTCTTAGTTTCCTCTCTGTAAAGTGACAGAATTAGGTGAATTGACCTTTAAGCTTCTTTTAAGTCAGTGCTTCTCTAAATGTTATCTAAAAGTCATCTGTATCAGATCACACTGTGGGTCAGATATCTGCTTTTAATCAGCATTTTAATATACTCCTGAGAAGTTTCTTATACACAGTCAAGTCTACAAATCATTGCCTCAAGTTCTAATGCTCTATGTATCTGTGTATTCATTGAGATTCCAGAGGTTTTCTTAGCACTGTGCTAGGTGTTTCAGGGAAGCACGGTGGTATGTGGCCCCTATCAGTAAGGAACTTGCTATTTCATTAAAGAGGTAAGAGTAACATGCTTGGGAAACAACCAAACAATATAAGATATTCTATAATTTATCTAATTAGCATTAAATCAATTGTTGAAAATCTTAAGTACTGAAGGAGTACAGAGGAGATGTGATCATTGAGGGCTGAGATAATAGAGGTAGCTTAAGGGTGGAGGGGAGAAGAGATCGAGGAGGGTCCAGGCAGGCAGATAGGATTTTTCAAAGATGGAGCATCAGAGAGAACCACAAACCCTGTCACAGGCATGAGCACAGCCTCTAGAGGGACAGGTGAAAACAGAGCTATGACCACTGTACTAGGTTCATGTTAAAAAGCAGTGGGAATACCTCTAGGTAAGGAATGGGGTTGCCACAGTGTAGCCTGTCTGAAAATGGACTTATCATCCTTCTCCCATAAACTTGCCATCTTTATTCTAAGCCAGAAACTCAGAGGTTGCCACTTCCTTCCCCCTCACTTTCACCTCCATTTCCAGTGACTAAGTTCAGTCAATTTCACCTTCTAAGTATGGAGTCTATTCCTTTCTTGTCTCCACCCTCCACTGCCTCTTTATAGGCTCCCTCCTGGCAGACTTGACCCCTTCAAATCTCTCCTTCACAGAACTGCCCATGTAGTTGACATAACTCAAATGGTTTCCCTCCTCTCCTTAAAATACCTCAGGCCCAAAGCACTTCTTTTTTCTTTTCCAAAGGCTCCACAGAAACCCTAGGGCTCCAGCAAACATGATTCCAAAATCACTCACCTACAGGAGCAAGTCCAAGCTCCCTACCACGGCTTACACCCCTTCAATAACATAGGTATGTTGGGAGATTTCATACAGTCATAACAAACTCTTTGTCATCAACTTCACACACCATGCCGAGAGGTACAAATAAAATGCTGTGGTGATTCAAAGAAATGGGAGATCATTTTAACTGACATTATCAGAGAATGTTTCATAAAGAAGATGGCATCTGAATATCAACTTTCCAAAGGAGACAGATTTAAACGTGTGAAGGCAGAAGAGAAAGAAGGGGCAGAGAGAGCAAAGATATGGAGGAGGAAATTTTCCAGGCATTTTTGGGAGCATGGGAAGACAATTTGGCTTAACTGAAACAGTACACAATGGAAGTAATAGTAACTATGGTTGAAAAGATGGGTTAAAGTCAAAGAATCCAGAGCACTGGACAATCAGCTAAGAAAACTATGCTGTTTCACAGGCAATAAGTAGCCATTGAAGTTTCACAGGTAGGGAGGAGGGATGGTATCTGAGAGTCCTACTTTATAATATGAATCAGTCAGTTCTTTAGGATGTAAAGGATTCTGTACATGGAGAATGCCAACTATGCAGCTGGACCATAGAATGATGCTGGACCACAGAATAAAGGCACATCCATCCAAGAGAATGAGCGATGAGGCAATGGCCCAGGGTATGTAAGAAGGTTTGAAATCAGAACACAGATGTCAAGATCAGATAGAATAATTCCTCCTCATAGATAGGAAGGAAGAAAGAAGAGATGAAAATGCAAAGAAATGTTGAGATAAACATATGAATATTCAGGGAAGTTATATAGGGTGGGCAATATTCTCAAATAAATTGGATAACCGACTACTCAGAGTGGGGTATTCTGGGAAGGAGATAGGAGTACCAGCAAATGTAAAAAAAAAAAAAAAAAAAAAAAAGTATGAAAGGTCTTAACTTTTCAAGTCCTAAATCAGGGTGTGAGTATTATTAGTTGTCTACTTTACTGACAGGGCTCTAGCACCCAAAATAACCTCAGGCATGAAACACAATATAAAGATGAAGGTTGAAAAGCAAAAGGAGAGAGAAATCACTGAGAAAGAAGGAACTAAGGCCCAAATACAAAACCTGGGAAGTTGACCAGTGGGCAAGAGGAAGAACAAAGATAAGCAGTCAAAAGCATAAGAGGAGAATAAGGGTAGAAGTATGTTACAGAACTTTCCTACATTCACTGTCAGTTTAAATGATGTGGTGAATATGATATTGAGATATGGTAACATCTCAGAAAACAACCAAATCCTTCTATGTCTTTCATATCGAAATTTATGAGTAACGTATAATAACCTGAATTGAAAATGTAAGCAAAAGAAAGTCAAACATAGCAAAATGCTGAATTTCCTTTTTATCCTTCCCCCAAATAATTATTCCACCCCACAAGTCTCCTGTGATAAAGCTAAGAATCAGATTCAGAATAAGTACCAAGTGATTTGGAATTTGTCCTTATTTTATTTTATTTTTTTTTACTGTTACGGGTTTAAAGTTCCCCTTTATTTTTTTTTTAATTTTTTTAAACATAACAACATACAAACACGAACATTCTTACCATATGATCATTCCATTCTTGGTATATAATCAATAACTCACAATATCATCACATAGTTGTATATACATCACCATGATCTTTTCTTAGAACAATTGTATCAATTCAGAAAAAGAAATAAAAAGAAAAAAGAAAAAAAACTCATACATACCATACCCCTTACCCCTCCCTCTCACTGACTGCTAGTATTTCCATCTACCCATACGTTTTAGCCTGTTTCCCCTATTTATTTTCTATAGTCCTTACCACTCCCTTTCATTGATCGCTAGCATTTCAATCTACTAAATTTATTTTAACATTTGTTCCCCCATTATTTATTTATTTTTAATCCATATGTCTATTTTTAAAAATTTTATTTTTGTATTGCACCTAGTGATTTTCAAGCAACACGGTTTGAATGAAATCCACATTAAATATCCATTATTCAACTCTTCTCTCTCTTGTAAAATAGTTAAGTTCTTTCAAATTATGTAAGACTCTGATCAGTTGAGAAACTAAGAAGGCTGGCCAAACACACATGCTAAGACTACTGCTCCGGCACTGGGTGTCCCCACGATATATGGGGTTCCCTGAGTCTAGGTGGGGCCACATTGCCCACTCACCTGCATGAGTTCATGGCTTTCCAGGAGGTCATTCTCTAGCATCTCCTGTGTAAGGCGTCCCATGGTGCTGTAGAATTCATCTGCTGTTTCACAACATTCTATCTGCCTGATACAAAAAGGACAGAAAGAAGAAATTGTTATGACATCCATGCTGTACAACAAATACACACTGCAGGCGCAACAGGATGCGTTGTCTTTGCCATCAAATCAATCAAGTCAGCAATTCACAAAAGTCAAAATTTCTGGGATGCACGCCCATCATATGATGCTATATGTGGAGAAAAGATAAACATGCCTTTTAGAAATACTTATTAAGGATGAGTTCCCATCATCCCTGCACTGCTCCCTCAGCCTCACAGTTCAGCCTGTGGCACCTTTTTGCTTACAAGTGACACATTCCGCAGATCAGAGTACCCACTATTACTGTAATACTCACAAATTACAGCCATGAAATTGAATACTGAAGAACAATTACCCCCATAGGGAAACTATTGCTCTTAATCTGCAAACTGTGGTATCATTAATACTGAAACCAAATCACAGTAGAGGTAAAAGATGAAAATTGTAACAACTTTAACATCATATTTCATCAGTTTACAGGATGTTCTCCCAGGCGTACTTTTCTTAGTTCTCTCAGGGTGCCACTGCTAGTTGGAGAGTATACGGTTTCTTACATTCCGTTCTACATATAAATAATCTGTTACCCTGGCAACCTGTAAGTAAGACAGGTTAGATATTAAACCTTCTAGAAGGGAAAAAAAAATAGTCCAAGGAAAAGTACTGGATATTTCTGTCTTATCTACTGTGCTGTTCTTTATAAAGATAACTCTATTTGCCCGCCAACTATAAGACATTGCTTTGGCATACACCGATGTTGGGAGATTCTCATACAATCATTCTAAAAAATGATATTTTATATCATATACATATTTTTATTTATACTTATTTACATGTTTATATTATATTCATATATCCTCAGTCTCTGGAGTGTTGTTTAAATCCCTCTGCCACAATCATGTAAATAAGTAAACAAATAAACTGTCAAAATACTACTATAGAAATTCAGGGTGAGTGTAGGCATAAATGAAAAAACTGTTAACTTGGTGAAATAATGCTTGAGAAGAGTTTTGAAAAATGTTAACCAGGTTGGTAAGTTAAAAAATCATCCAAAGACATGGATTCAGAAGACAGCAGGCCCTATTCAGGGAACTGCAAATAGTCCCACAAGACTGAAGTCAGGGGATGGGAGGGAATGGATGGAAGGCCTAGAGGAAGGCACTGGGAGCTAAGGCAGAGATGACAAAATCCAGATGACAAAGGGCTGCACCCAACAGCTGAACTCTGAAGAACAAAAATCACAGAAGCGACTTTTAATAGGGAATGTGGAAACAGATGTGCTCTTGGTTAGGTTAGCCTGAAGTGGCATAAAAAGTGGGTAAGATGGGGAGACCAAGGAGAATATACCACAATAGGCCAGAGTGAACCACAGCAGCCAGAAAAGAAAAGACTTGTAAAAGAGACGCTAGTAGAGGTAAACTGATAGTATACAATTTATATATTCCAAAAGTACCCTTAGAGTGAGTGAAGGAAAGATATTCCAAGTTGCAGAATCAAGAGGAAAGGAGAAGTCCCATGATTAACCATAATGAGCCATATCACTTTACTCAGGTACACATAAACTGGAAATTAGCTATATGCCGCTGATAATTTTTCCAATGGAAAGTCTACAGGAAGATTACAGTCACCTGAGTCAAAAAGATCTACTTAAATCCCAGCTCTGCCACTCATTACCTGTGCAACCTTGGGTAAGTACTTCATCTTTCTATGGTAGTTTCCACCCTTCAGAAGGGAGGGATAATAATCCTACCTACTTCCCAGGTTACTGGGAAAATTGAATGACACAAAAATGGTTAAACTGCCTAGCATAATGATGAGTACTGTTGGGACTTAATGATGTTAGCTACCTTTTCTTTCCCTTGATTAATAAGTCGCATGCCTGAAAGAAGTAGAGGGAAATATAATAAGGATTTAAAACTTTACCACATAGGCTAGAGGGAAGTGCCTGCAACCACAGAGACGAGTTCTAGTAGGCATGTTTCTTGAAGATGATTGTACAATGATATAGCTTTCGCAATGTGACTATGTGATTGTGAAAATCTGTGTCTGATGCTCCTTTTATCTATGGTATGGACAGATAAGCAGAACATATGGATTAAAAATAAATAAGTAATAGAGGGAACAAATGTTAAAACTAAAAAATATTTATATTGTATAGATGGAAATACTAGTGGTCAACAAGAGGTAGGGGTAAAGGGTATGGTATGTATGAGTTTTTTCTTTTTCTGGAGTGATGCAAATGTTCTAAAAAATGATCATGGTGATGAATATATAACTATGTGATGATACTGTGAGCCATTGATTATACACCATGTAGGGAATGTTTGTATGTTAAGAATGTATGTGCTTGTATGTTGTTGCATCAATAAAAATTTTAAAAAAAGCAAAAGCTTTATCACAGTCTGATTCATATATCCCCTGAATTTCATAAGCAGCAGCCATTTATTGTCAGTAGATTCACATTATTAAAAGCCAAGATTCTAGATTCAGGATGCCTGGGTTCAAAAACAGGCCATTTCACTTACTATCTGGGTAAACTGCCCTGGGCAATTTGCCTAACTGCTCTGTGCCTCACTTCCCACATCTGTAAAAAAGGGATGATAACAGTGTCTACCTCATTGGGTGATGGTGAGGACTGAGTTAATACATCTAGAGTGCATAAAACAATGTCTGTCCATGGTAAACATGCAATGAGCACTGCCTTTTGGTTGTAGCGATTATTATTTTAGCAGTGTGATACGCCTGGGATGACCATATGAGTAAGTTCTGATCCTACAGATAATTGACAGATGGGAATAAAACCAAAATCACCTCTTTTCTTCCTGCTCAATTACTAGGAAATAATAGAGGTGACTATAAGTGACTCAGCATACAGTACAGTGCTTTGCTATTTTAATTCTAGAAACTAGTTATCCAGTAACTAGACTATCACAATCCGAGAAACTATCAAAGGTCAAAAAGCTTACAAGGTGTAGGGCAGGTTAGAAACATTATTACAGAAAGAAACAGATATTGGAAGAAAACAAAAAGAAACACACCAAATCCCATACCAACATATTTATCTGCCTCACTGAAAAGTCATTACAATTAAACAAAGGCAAGGGAGATAGCTATGTGATGTTTAAAAATACTTACAGACATGTTTTTCTCAAGTTTCTCAATTAATAGTGGATCTTACTTTACAAAAAAGTAAAAAAATACTGCAAGCCTCCCAGGAAACAACTTACCATAAATAACAAGAGTAGTTATAAGGTTTTTGAAATAAAACACTGCCAGTGACTTACTAGTTGTCTGACATGTTGTCTATGGGGATCAACTAAAGTCATTTATGTCTCTAGGAAAGAAACACTGAAAACTTCTCTGCATCTTAAATTAACTGTAACAGTTTCATTTTAATGTTTCTGCCATTACCCAAAATGCAGAATTTTAACCTAACAGTCATAATATATTAGAAATGGGGGGAAAATACCCTATATTTTCAAGGCTGCTACTAGTAAAGTCTCTGTGATAATATGCTTTGGTACTAATACATTTCAACATTTCTTGATGAAAGGCAAGAAGTTCCATTTGTTCTATGCTAACTATGTACCAGGACTATGCTAGAGGCCTTTGTACACATTATCTTGGCTTAAGTTTTACCATAGCCCTGAAAGGAAGAACAAAATAATAAAAATTCATAAATAACCCAAATTGTGATATTCACTAACAAATCCACTATTCCTTTCCAAATTTCCCAGTCCTTCATTTAAGCTCTGTCCCCTCTTCCTCTTCTCAACCGGCATTCAGGGAGAAAACTGAGGAAGAGTGAGTGCACCGGGAACCAGCGCTAAGGAGGAGACTTGAAAAGGCCTGTCTCCTTCCCTCCGAAACAGACTCCCTCTGCCCCCAAACGGTTAAGAATGAGCCAGCTGAGATTTTAAAAGACCAACGCAAATTGAATAAAACTTGCATTTTCTTTTCTTCATACTTAAGTATGGATGCTTTAGGGCGGGCCACAGTGGCTCAGTGGCAGAGTTCTCGCCTGCCATGCTGGAGACCCGGGTTTGATTCCCGGTGCCTGCCCATGCGAAAAAAAAAAAACATATATATCATGTGCATGATTTAGAACGTTAGAGTACAAGATTTGCTTAGGCCCTTACCACAAAACAGGATAGAAGAGGAAAATCACTTACTCTCCCAATTTTGCCCAGATAGCCAGCGAGACCCTAAGGATGATTTCCGAACCTTCAAAGAAGACAGAATCCCAGATCTTTAAAACCGTGTGGTTTGGCAGACACGTAGCAAAAAGCGTCAGGAACCACTGCATGGTGAAGACGTTCGTAAGTGGGGGCTCATATCCACCTGAAATAAAACAAACACACTAAATTTCTTCAGAATTGATGATTTACAAGATATAAATATCCTCTTTCAATCACCCATGCCACCCCAAAATGTTCTATTGACTGACTGATACCTTCCTATCTCTAAAATCTGGTTCTTTCGTCCTTTTTCCCTTCCCCCTTTCTGGAAGAAATAGGCATGTTAAATAATAATATCAATTATAGGAACTTGCAAATTTTTTGTATTGCAGAAAACTTAAAGTAAAGCTTACTTTTAGCTCTACCTATTGTGGCGTGATGAAAATTAAGAATTCTTTCCCCACAAATAAGATAAAAAGAAAGGATTTTAGCCTGTCAGAAACAAAAGCCGTCAGATTTTTGAAATCTTGTAAAGCCCACTTTTATTCATATGCTGCTAAGAATAGAACTGCTCATTATTTGTCTACTTCTTAAATTATACACAGTTTTAAAGATCTGGGACCCAGTCCACTTTGAAGTATCTGACTAAAAACACATTATCTCTCTCCTATTCCTGTGATAGCATAAGTATATCTTATAATGAAATAAAATCTCATCTTTTAAAAATTTAGATATTTAGACTGATCCCCCTTCCTGCAAATCACAGTTAATAAGCGTATTCACCCAAATATAAAGAAAAAGATATTTACTTCCCTACAGACCTTTTCTTCCTCCTTATCTATGAACAAGAGGATTATATTTATTCAGAGACCACAACCTGAGGTCATTCCTGGTGGTCAAGTACAGGGCAGCCAGAAGGAAAACGTTTAACCCTACCTGACTATGGGCAGGCAACGCTTGCACTACGTGGAACCATCACAAAGTCCACCAGGTGAATAGTTCTACTGCACCAACAAATTAGAGGACTGCTCAAATGGCTTAGAAGGGAATGCTTAGGGATACCCAGGTGTCATTAAAATTCCAGTGTATTTTAATCACAGATTAATTCTCAAAATCCTTAAAATTTTTCCCAAATGTAAATGTGTGAGGCAGACTAGATTCCAAGTGCATGGACTACAACAGGAATAGGTAGCCATTTTCAGGAAATAAAATAAACCTTTTCTGAATTCCTTCTGGTATCCTGAGTACAGCTTGGAAAATTCAAGTAGTAGGTATAATTACAGCTACTAACTAGGGACATCTGAAAGCTGGACGATGCCCACTAGACAACGGCAACTCTAGGAGCTACTTGCAGAACCACCTGTCTCATTCTAACCAGTGCCCAGCTTCATTAGTTCAAAATCCAGCAAGAACCGGTCATTTCATCTTAGCTACATCTAAATACCCTTAGCATGAAGAAAATAAAAGGAGTATCACAAATCAAAACCACAATGAAATATCATCTCACACCCACCAGAATGGCCATTATCAATAAAACAGAAAATGACAAGTGCTGGAGAGGATATGGAGAAAAAGGCACACTTATCCGCTGTTGGTGGGAATGTCAAATGGTACAACCACTGTGGAAGGCAGTTTGGTGGTTCTACAGAAAGCTAAATATAGAATTGCCATATGACCCAGTGAATACCATTGCTAGGTATCTACTCAGAGGATATGAGGGCAAGGACACAAACAGACATTTGCACACCAATGTTTATAGCAGCATTATTGCAAAGAGATGGAAACAGCCCAAATGACCATCAACAGACGAGTGGCTAAACAAGCTGTGGTATATACATACGATGGAATATAATGCAGCTGTAAGACAGAATAAAGTTATGAAGTATGTAACAACATAGATGGACCTTAAGGACATTATGCTAAGTGAGATCAGCCAGAAACAAAAGGACAAATACTGTATGGTCTCACTGATGTCAACTGACATTAATGAATGAACTTGGATAATTTCAGTTAAGAACAGAGACCATCAGGAGATAGAAATAGGGTAGCTATTGGGTAATTGGAGCTGAAGGGATACAGATTGTGCAATGGGACTGATTTTAAAAATTCAGAAATGGATAGCACAATATTACCTACCTGTAATACAATAACGTTAGAATACTGAATGAAGCTGAATGTGAGAATGATAGAGAGAGGAAGCCTGGGGGCACAAATGAAACTAGAAGGAAAGATATACGATAAAGACTGAGATGGTATAATCTAGGAATGCCTACAGCATTTAATGATAGTGACTAAATGTACAAATTTAAAAATGTTTTTCGATGAGGAAGAAAAAAGGAATGTCAATATTGCAGGGTGTTGAAAATAGGTAGTAATTAATATTTTAAAACTTTAACTTATGTGTGAGACGAAAGCAAAAAATGTTTATTTGGTACAAAATTTATATTTTAACTAGGGCATTTTCTATGGTGGACAGCTCAATCAAACACCATAAGTATGGAACCTTGAGTAGGGCATGAGATTTTGTAGGTTTGTCTAGAGTGATGCCCCAATAAATCCCAGAGTGATCGGAACAGTGAATAAAAAAGTATTTGCAAAGTTTCCTTGGGGGAATGGTGAGAAAGGGGGAAAATTCAACTTCCCCAAGTGGAGAATTCTTGATGTTCTCACAAGCAGTGGGGACAACCAAAGCAATAGGCTGAGCCCCCAATCTTGGGGTTTGTTCATATGAAACTTAATCCTGCAAAGGATAGGCTAAGCCTACTTAAAATTGGGCCTAAGTGTCAACCCCAAGAGAACCTCTTTTGTTGCTCAGATGTGGCCTCTCTCTCTCTCTCAGCCATTATGACAAGCAAACTCACTGCCCTCCCCCTCTCTATGTGGACATGACTCCCAGGGGTGTGGACCTTCCTGGCAACATGGGACAGAAATCCTAGAATGAGCTGAGACTCAGCATAAAGAGATTGAGAAAACCTTCTCGACCACAAGGGGGAAGAGAGAAATGAGACAAAATAAAGTGTCAATGGCTGAGAGATTCCAAACAGAGTCGAGAGGTTATCCTGGGGGTTATTCTTACACATTAAATAAATATCACCTTGTTAGTCAAGATGTAATGAAGAGGCTGGAGTGAACTGCCTGAAAATGTAGAGTTGTATTCCAGTAGTCATGTTTCTTGAAGATGATTGTACAATGATATAGCTTTCACAATGTGACTGTGTGATTGTGAAAACCTTGTGTCTGATGCTCCTTTTATCTACCTTATGGACAGATGAGTAAAACATATTGCTTAAAAATAAATAAATAATAGGGGAAACAAATGTCAAAATAAATTTAGTAGATGGAAATGCTAGTGATCAGTGAAAGGGAGGGGTAAGAGGTATGGTATATATGAATTTTCTTCTGTTTTCTTTTTATTTCTTTTTCGAATTGGCACAAATGTTCTAAAAAATTATCATGATGACGAATATACAACTATGTGATGATATTGTGAATTACTGATTATATATGTAAAATGGAATGATCATATGGTAAGAATGGTTGTGTTTGCATGTTGGTATCTTAAATAAAACAAATTTCAAAAAAATAAAAAATAAATAAAAGAAGCATCAAACCTTTCAATCCACAAGACTGCTTTTATCTCCTACAATTTTGTGAAAATACATGTTCTATTCTCTCATCACCTCAATGTTTGAGGCAAAACCATGTTTTGTGTTAAACTGTACCTACAGTATAGTTACAAAGAATTCAAACCAATAGATTTGGTTCCAGCTTAGAACAATTTAATTAGGTGGTAAGACATATTAAATGTATATCATTCATCTAGAATATAATATATCATTTTAGTTGTTGATATGGGACTGATAAAGTATTAGGTTTGCAATAGATTTCCTAACCATAATCAGTTAGAGGTTCAACATGCGGTCCTACTTTTTTTCAGTTTTGTTTCTGTTCTCTTTTAAAAAATGTAACTATTTCATTGTGTCAAATTCTCACTAATGCAAACAAATGGAAAATGTATTTCCATTCAAGGTTTAGGTTTACAAGTACAGTGGAATAGGATAAGTAAAATATTTTCAAAGGTATAACAACACTGAATCATCAGTACCTCCACTTTCCTTGTTTGCAGTTCTTTGAAGAGTATCCAGATGCTGAGATAATTCAGGGAGCTTCATTCTCAAAAGGTCTCTGAAGACAGCCATGTCCACGGACAATGCCCGAAGATTATTGACAAAATAGCTTTCGGGAAGTACTTTATCAATAAGATAAATCATAATCTGAAGAAAAAAACAAAGAAGGAAACTTCTTCATAACATCCAGGATCTTCACAGGTCTTAAACAGAAAGAACATATTCAGGGCTGACAATGCACAGTTAGCCAAAGCACACTATCCTTTAAATACGTCAGTACCAAATGTTCTGGATTTTCAAGGCTCATCTACACTCTGGGTTAGCAGCAGGCTACATATTTATCTGAGTTAACTCAGACTCCAAATGTGTTATGGTCTGAAGTTGCCAGAAGGTCTGCTGGACCTGAGCTCACCCCAGAAGTGCCTGTGATTATAGAACCCTCTGCTTCACTCTGAGCAGTGGCAGAGTCCAGACTTCATCAGCAGGGACCAGCGCCTCAGTATTGGCTCTCTGACGTCAGTACAGTTTTACAACTGTAACATGAAAACCAAGAGCTGGCATGTCATCAAACATGTCCACTGAAGCAAATCTTGATCTTCACTTGCCATTAATCTGAATTATTAGGGCAACTGAAGCTGGTTTAGTATCCTCTTTCCTCTCCTGGGAGAATGCAACAAGGTTTTGTTTGAACTAATGGTGCTTTTTAAAATCCTTTTAAAATCTGTTATTCTTTCATAAGATTGTCACACAATGTCTTTCATTGTTGCTATTTGTATTATCTTTGCTAAAATGTCAAGAAACGCTAATATGACTCAACAAAACAAACATGAATTCTATCAATCATTCCCTGGTCTTTTCCTGTAAGCTTGTGTTCTTCTCTGTATAGGCCCTATTCCCTAAAGTATCCTCTCATTCTCTGGAGCACAAGACAATCAAAATCTAAAACAATGTTACAGCAGGCCCTCTATGTTAGCGAAGTAGTAGCTGCCTCACATTTTGATTTTCAGGATAATGCAAAATCCCATCATCCAAAAAATTATCTCCCATACCTGCCAAATGACCATTTCCCTCTCATCTCCAACTTGTAATTTCTACCATTAGGCTCATACTTTTGAGTAAGTAAACAAGAAGGTATGTGTGTGTATAATCTCCAGAAGGCCTCGTTAGAGCCTGTGAGGGTATAATCAGGTAATATATCATCACCTTGAAAAGAGAAGTTCAGCAATAAAAAAAAAAAGAAGTATATTCTTTCTGTGAAGAAGGAGGAGGTCCTGAAGAGGCTGGGCAGATGACGGGAAGAATAGACTCCCAGCAAAGAAGAATGTCCTGGCAGGCACCTAGGACTCTACAGGTCAAGAGAAGAGGGATTTACAGGCTCATGAAGGCAAAATTTAAAGGTAACAATCTATCTACTATTGTACTTTTCATCTAAATATGAGTGATACTGAGAAAAATACTTAAGTTTTTATGAAGAAATCAATTCTTAAAATTACATGAAAACAAGAAAAAACAAAAATATTTTTTCAATTATCATTGTAATGAAAGTCTTTCTAAAGGAAACTCAAGGTCAGACATAAGAGCCAACTCATTCACTCCACCCATTAATTTAACTTCAGAGACCAAACATAAGAACTTCAAAAAAAAAAAAACAACAACATTAAGAAATATAATGGAGAGTTTCAAACCCTTAACAAATCATTACTAAGAAGAAACAGTAAGTGTTGAAAATATGGGAAATACTTACCTATTTTTACCAAACTATGTATTTCCCTAGTAATTACAACTTGGAAAGGCCAAAATAGCAGCTGGAAAAACACTGCCCAATTTTTTTCTTTACACTGCCCAATTTTTTTCTTTGCATTAGAAGTGATTCTCCATGAAACCAACTTTCCCCTGCACATTAAATGACCAACCATAACATCTACATATTCTAAATCATGATGATGTCATCTCATCCCACAATGCTCATTTCCTTGAGGGTAGAAATATAAATATTCAATTCCTCAGCTTTATCTAATCAACCAACCGAATTTCAAAATGGGCAAAAGACTTGAATAGATATTTCTCCAAGGAAAGTATATGGATGTTCAATAGGCACATGAAAATATGCTCAACATCATTAGCCTTTACAGAAATGCAAATCAAAATCAAATTAAATACCATTTCACTTCCACTAGAAAGGCTAATATTAAAAAAAAACCTACAAATGTGGAAAAATAGGGACATTAATTCATTGTTGATGGGAATGTAAAATGATACACTGTGGAAGACAGTTTGTCACTTTCTTAGAAAGTACAGAATTACCGTATGACTTGGCAATCCCACATCTAGGTATATACCCAAAAGAACTGAAAACAGGAACTCAAACAGGTATTTTCACACTGATAATCACAGCGATATTATGCACAATGGCCAAAAGATGGAACTGACCCAATGTTCATCAACAGAGGAATGGATAAACAAACTATGGTAAATACATACAATGGAATATTATTCGGCCATGAAAAAGAATGAGTGAAATAAGCCAGACAAAAGGACAAATACTATATGATCTCACTGATATGAAAGATTTATAATAGGTAAATTCATAAGAGTCAGAAACTAAGCTATAGGTTACCACGGGCTGGTGGGGGTAAGAAATGGGGAATTAATTCTTAACTCATGGGGAGTTTGTTTGAATTGATGGAAAAATTTTGATTATGTATTATATACATGGTAAAGCAACATTGTGAATGTAATTAAACCACTGAATTATATATCTGAATGTGGTTAAAAGGGAAAATTTTCGGTGGCATATATGTTGCTAGAACAACAACAACAACAAAAACCCATAGGATTGCACAACGTAAACAGTGAACCCTAATAAAAATTATGGACTATAGTTAATACTACATTACATTTTGTCAACATTTCTAACAAATGTACCTCACTAATGCAAAATGTCAAAAATGGAGGCAGATATATGAGAACTCTGTATTTTGTGCATGATCTTTCTGTAAAACTACGTCTCTATTAAAAAAAGAAATATAAATATTCAATTTCTCAGCTTTATCAAATCCATCTTTTTTATATGAATTTCTAGTTTCTCAAGTATTCACTGAGCCCTTTCATGATCTGACTGACCTGTATCTCTCCTTCCCCAAACCTCTTTCCCCTACCCTCTAATCTCAATCTCATATTCCAACTTTTCAACAGAATGGTTCTTATTTTATGGCCATAAAAATTACATCTGAAAAAAATCGAGGAAAGCTGTTAGACTAAGTGAACAAAATTGCGTCTTAATAAAAAATTGTTTTAAACTCATGAATTTGGTTTGTCATGGCCTTTTTTTGTTTTTCCTATTTGATGTACAAATAGCTTCAAAGCTGTTTCCTTAAGTACTTGATTGGAAAAAGTGAGAGGCTAAATACAGATTTAGATCATGTTAGGATGGAATTATAATTAACTTCACTATGATGTGTATAAACCAAGGAAACACTGTTTATTTTTCCATATCACATTAGTCAATGATTACGAATATCACAAGGGTATTCACACAACAAAGAGGGAGGTGGGAAGCCTCTTGAATGCAAAGACTAAGGATCCATTCCAAACATCACAAAGCACTGCAATCAACAGCAGTTCAATGGTTCAAACATGAATTACTATCCCCACTGTGCCCTAAGTAAAGAAAGCAGTGGCCCTCCTCCACATCTGAAATGCTTCATTTTTCATAAAGACTATACTTCTGGTGATTCACATTCAGACTGCCGAGCGTAAATTAAGTGTTTCCAGAATTCTTTTTTTTTAACTAATGAAGGTCCCAGTCTTCAAAGATTGAAAAATATTAACTATAATTCACCTCCATAACTTTTCTCCATGTAAATATCTTCCATCATAGATTCAACCAGAATTAAGCATGACTCATGCGGTAGGCAGCTTCTGAGATAGCCACAGTGACCCCACCTTCTCCTAGTCACACCTTCACACAATCCCTTCCTCTTGAGTACACGCTGGACCTGGTGACTGGCTTAGAATATGGCACAGAATATGGCAAAAATTACAGAATGTCACTCCTCATATTAGGTTACAAACCTATAATGTAATCTCTTCTGTGTTGCTTGCTCTCTAATACTCTCTTGTTCACTCTGAGGGAAGCTAGCCACCAGGTTGTAAACTGAAAGGCCCACATGGCTATAAGCGAGAAGTGAGGATTTAAGGGATGATTATGATTACTGAATCATTAATATAGATATTCCGTTTTGCTTTCTGATATATTAGACAGGGAAATAACTGAAATCTCTGAACTGTAATTCAGCTGCCTTGATTGCTGCTAATGATTATACAGCCATGCCACTGTGTGTGATTTAAAACCTTGTGACTAATCTCTACTTGTACCCATTTTATTTGTTTTTTGTAATTTTAGAGTCTTATGATCACTAAAGGGCACCCCAAATGTTTATTAATGAAGGGTCGTGAGTCAGCCCAGAACTAACCCATCCCAAGTCCAAATTTATCTTGATAACTGAAGCTGGACCTAACCAAAATGGGCCCGCCTGACATGCACTGTAGCTTAGACTTTAACCTGTAAGACACTTATACCTCATCATAATACTAAAAATCAGTACATCATCATATTAAGGCTGCCATTTTCTTACATACTTTCTGGCTAAGTATGGAATCAATCTGTGCATACTCAATAATTACGTCACCTCTAATTATATCACCTAGAGCCACTGTGCTCATTATCCTAAAGCCTGCCCATCTTTTAATACTATAAAACTATCAGAGTTACTGCAGCTCAGGGAGACAGATTTTTGAAACCCTGGTGTCTCAGGAATTGGTCATTGATTGCATTGGGCAGAAAACTCATTGCCTTTATCTGATACCATGTAAAGGAACTAAGAGACACCTCCAGCCGACAGCCAGGGAGGAACTTCTAGGAAATGAATCCTGCTAATAACCAAGTAAAGGAAATTGGAAGTGAATGCTCCCACCAACTGAGCCTTTAGATGAGACTGCAGCCCATGTCAACAGTTTGAATGTGACCTTCTGAAATACCTTGAGCCAGAGGAATCCAGCTAGTCTATGACCAGATTCTTGACTCAAAGAAACTGTGAAATAATAAAGGCTTGCTACTTCAAACAGTTAATTTGCTACACAGGAATGGAAAATAAATACATCTGTTACTTAATTTGCCTTAAAAACGTGGTGTCTTATAAGTAACACTAAAAACATACTCAATCTCCTCCCATTTGGCAAATAGCTTAGCCTCTCATTTGACTTAGCCTTAGCCTGGGAAGATGCAAGCATGCATAACTGCTAAAGTGAGGCAAACACCCGGGAAGAAGGTGGAGCATAAAGGAAGAGAAATCATAGTGCCATTTCTTCACTCTCAGAAGAGTGAAGTTGCTTTCTACAGAGTCTGACACTCACTTTCAGTGCATCCCCTTCATTGCCTTCCATCACTTCCAGAATCAGTGCAGCCAGGATGTTAAAGCCTTGGCAGTAACCAATGTTCTTGTTCCACCGGGCATAGGCCAGCAGGACCCGTTTCAACACAACCCTGTCCTGCTCAGCTTCCTGGCCACAATAAGAACTGCAGCCTGTGCGATGAAGATCCTAAAATGGGAGGGAAATAATTTAATATTGTTGAAAATACTCTCCCCCCAAATAATATCTTTAGTTATTTCTTCACCTCACCATTAAATAAAATTATCAACATGGATTTTACTTTCAAAAATATATAGGCAACTTACATGTATGAACCAAAACAATGTTTTTTAAATGTTTTCTAATATGCTGTCTAAGAGGTACATGAATGGTGAATCTCAACCAGGCAAAGTTTCTATTTAAAGTACTTCTGACATTAACAAAAATGTGACTCAGAATTAATAAAACTCACATTATGATTATATATGAATTGACAGCTTATTTAACATGCTTCAGTTAACACAGTAGTCATTTCAACACATGTATGATAAAAGCTAACCCTAGTTTCTTTCTATAAAAATGGTAAAATATTTAGCTATCAAAACTCCAAATAATATCAAAAAGCAAAATCAAAACAGGAAAAAATGCAGTCTCTATCACAGATCCCAAGACATAAAAATCATTCTACTTAAATTAAGTTTATGTAAGAAGGACAGAAATGTTTGCTACACTTCAATATTTAATGAGGGCAATATCTATAATTTAGTTACTACGCAGAAACTATGATTTTCAAGAGGTGTAGTCATTTTACTGACATGGCATTCACTTCAACGAGAAAATAAAAGATCCTCTTAATAGTATGATAATTATAAAAAGTGCACTGCCTTAAGATTCACAAACTTGAAACGGAAATAAAATATTTCAAATATTAAATACATCTTCTCTGAAACATATTCTAAAATTTCAAACAGCTAAAATATGATTGATGCAAAGGCTTTTCAAGCACACAAGGTAAATTCCATAATTTTTAGTATTTGTCTGCAACTGACCAGGTTAGGTAAGAAAGCAGCTCGTTTTAGTTAGTCCTGAAAAAATTATCTTTGAATCTATCAAAAATTAGTCATTTTCTGGTGGCCAAAATTTATATTAAACAATTTTCCTTTTAATGCCCTAGCTTAGTATCACACTGTAATGTATTCATATAAAATAAAAAATTATATGCTAAAGGTTTATGTAAGGGAATAATACTGAAATCAAATCAAATTAGTGTCCTTAGCTTTAGGACCAGGCTCTAATCAACTGTTATAATCCAGGTAGGCAGATTACAACTGCCTCCACAATTGGCTTGAAATCTAAACCATCTGATTTGATGTAGACCTGCAAGTCAATCTATCTTTATAAACTGACAGCTAAGAAATTATCAAAGAACCTAATAAGAGCCAAATTATTCTGATATAAATTAAACATTAACTTTCTCAATCACTGGCTTTTATGTAAAAATCCAGTTGGCAGTACTGACCCATGCTAAAGGGGACGAAAAGGGATTTCAATTTCTTACCACCTGAGGAAGATAAATATATTGAACATGAATGGAAGCTAATTCACAAAAATGTTTTAATGGTAACATTAAAATTCATGAAGACAAGAGCTAGTCAAGGTTCCCATAAAAAAAGCTAGTAACTAATGAAATGAAGAGGGGAAAAAATACATAGACATTCAGACTGTAAGAAACATTTCACATCTGTCCAGGAAACATCTGGCACTTACAGTTCTTCTAATTTAAGACAACAGGTCAAGCTCAGGGGTATTACCTTGACTATCTGAATTCCCATCGAGTCATCATCAGGATTACTCCTTTCATTGAAAGTGAAGCGCATGGTTTTGTCCCAATCAATGGCTATACTGTGCAAATAATGATCTGCCAAGGTCAGCCAAACCTAAAATATTACATAAATAAAGAAATATGCTAAAGTAGGATACATAATTTCACCTTTCTTTGTTGAAAAAGAGTTATTGCATCCAACAAGAAAATGGGAACTGTTCCTAGGCAGATATAGCCCACATGTAGAAATCTACAACAGCCTTTCTGAATGTTTCCTGTACTGAACTGCACCATCTGGGTCTTTCATTTATTCATACAATAAATATTTGTTGAACTCCTACTACAGAGCCAAGCACTGATTAAGGCATTGGGGATACTGTTAAGAAAACAAACAAAAAAAATTCAAATTTTCTTTCATGTCAAGGAAGTTAGCTTAATTATCTTATAAGCATGCTATACTTGGTACTGAATTGTTCCCTATGCTGGTCATTCACAGAGAAGGGACTATTTTTTTTTTTGCCACTGAATTTTCTTGTCTTTAAATTATCTTGCATCCCCCACTACCACCATCATCACCACCACAAACACAGAGACAGACTGGCTTTTCTTTTCTTTTTTTTAAAAAGTCACTGGATTTTTTTAACCTTTGATTACCTTATCCTGAAAGGCTGTCTCTGAAAAATACATATAATAATGCCATTTTAAAAACTGTATATTTTCAAAACCACAATGAGAGTATCATCTCACACCCACCGGAATGGCCATTATCAATAAAACAGAAAACGACAAATGCTGGAGAGGATGTAGAGAAAGAGGCACACTTATCCACTGTTGGTGGGAATGTCAAATGGTACAACCCCCGTGGAAGGCAGTCTCGCAGTTCCTCAGGTATAGTTCCTGGCAATACCATTGTTACATATCTACTCGGAGGACATGAGGGCAAGGACACAAGTGGACATTTGCACACTAATGTTTACAGCAGCATTATTTACAACTGCAAAGAGATGGGAACAGCCCAAATGTCCATCAACAGAGAAGTGGCTAAACAAACTGTGGTATATATATACGATGGAATATAATGCAGCTGTAAGACAGAATAAAGTTATGAAGTACATAACAACATGGATGGACCCTAAAGACATTATGCTGAGTGAGATTAGCGAGAAACAAAAGGACAAATACTGTGTGTCTCACTGATATGAACTGACATTAATAAATAAACTTGGAGAATTTCACTGGTAACAGAGACCATCAGGAGATAGAAATAGGGTAAGATATCAGGTAATTGAAGCTGAAGGGATACAGATTGTACAACAGGATTGATTGTAAAAACTCAGAAACAGACAGCACAATACTACCTGCCTGTAATACAATAACGTTAGAACACTGAATGAAGCTGAATGTGAGAATGATAGAGGGAGGAGGGCTGGGGGCACAAATGAAATCAGAAGGAAAGACAGATGATAAAGACTGAGATGATATAATCTAGGAATGCCTAGACTGTATAATGATAGCGACTTAAAGACTGAGATGGTATAATCTAGGAATACCTAGAGAGTATAATGATAGTGATTAAATGTACAAATTTTAAAAATGTTTTTGTATGAGGAAGAACATAGGAATGTCCTTACTGCAGGGTGTTGAAAACTGGTAGTAATCAATATTTAAAAATTTTAACTTATGTATGAGACTACAGCAAAAAATATTTGGTACAAAATTTCTATTTTGACTAGTGCATTTCCTAATATAACTTATGTAGACAGCTTAATTGAACACCATAAGTACATGGAACCTTGAGTAGGGCATGAGATTTTGTTGGTATGTGCAGAGTGATGCTCCAATAAACCCCAAGTGATTTGAACAGTGAATAAAAAAGTATTTGCAAAGTCCCCTGTGCTGGTTTGAAGGGATGTATGTCCCCTAGAAAAGCCATGTTTTAATCAAAATACCATTTCATAAAGGCAGAATAATCCCTATTCAATATTGTATGTGTGAGTCTGTGATTGGATCACCTCCAGTGGTTGATAAACTTGATGAGGTGATGACAAGTCTCCATCCATTTGGGTGGGTCTTGATTAGCTTCTGAAGTCCTATAAAAGAGGAAACATTTTGGAGAATGAAGGAGATTCAGGGAGAGCAGAGGATGCTGCAGCACCACAAAGCAGAGAGTCCACTAGCCAGTGCTTTGGAGATGAAGAAGGAAAGCACCTCCCAGGGAGCTTCATGAAACCAGAAGCCCAGGAGAGAAAGCTGGCAGATGATGCCATGTTCACCATGTGCCCTTCCAGCCAAGAGAGAAGCCCTGACCATGTTCTCCGTGTACCTTCTCACTTGAGAGAGAGAGACCCTGAACTTCAACAGTCTTCTTGAATCAAGGTATCTTTTCCTGGATGCCTTTGATTGGACATTTCTACAGACCTGTTTTAATTGGGACATTTTCTCAGCCTTAAAACTGTAAACTAGCAACTTATTAAATTCCCCTGTTTAAAAGCCATTCCATTTCTGGTATATTGTATTCTGGCAGCTAGCAAACTAGAACATCCCCTTCGGAGAATGGTGCAAAAGGGGGAAATTCAACTTCCCCAAGTTGAATTCTTGATATTCTCACAAGCAGTGCAAACAATCAAAGCAATAGGCTGAGCCCCCAATCTTGGGGTTTGTTTGTATGAAACTTAACCCCATAAAGGATAGGTCAAGCCTACTTAAAATTAGGCCTAAGAGTCACCCCTCAAGAGAACCTCTTTTGTTGCTCAGATGTGGCCTCTCTCTCCAGCCAACACAACAAGCAAGCTCACTACCCTCCCCCTGTCTATGCAGAACATGACTCCCAGGGGTGTGGATCTTCCCGGCAACGTGGGACAGAAATCCTAGAATGAGCTGAGACTCAGCATCAAGGGATTGAGAAAACCCCTAGAATGAGCTGAGACTCAGCATCAAGAGATTGAGAAAACCTTCTCGATCAAAAGGGGGAAGAGCAAAATGAGACAAAATAAAGTGTCAATGGCTGAGAGATTCCAAACAGAGTCGAGAGGTTATCCTGGAGGTTATTCTTACCCATTAAGCAGATATCACCTTGTTAGTTAAGATGTTATGGAGAGGCTGGAGGGAACTGCCTGAAAATGTGGAGCTGTGTTCCAGTAGCCATGTTTCTTGAAGATGATTGTATAATGATATAGCTTTCACAATGTGACTGTGTGATTGTGAAAACCTTGTGTCTGATGCTCCTTTTATTTACCTTCTCAACAGACGAGTAAAACATATGGAATAAAAATAAATAATACGGGGAACAAATGTTAAAATAAATTTAGATTGAAATGCTAGTGATCGATGAAAGGGAGGGATAAGGGGTATGGTATATATGAATTTTTTTCTGTTTCTTTTCATTTCTTTTTCTGAGTTGACACAAATGTTCTAAGAAATGATCATGATGATGAATATGCAACTACATGATGATATTGTGAATTACTGGTTATGTAGAATGGAATGATCATAAGTTAAGAATGTTTGCATTTGTAAACATTTTTTAAAAATTTAAAAATTAATAAAAAAAATTAAAAACTGTATATTTTGAGGGATCCAGAATGTCCAAATCCTTAGAGTATTAAAACTAGATTTATAAGTTAATTTCTTAAGAAAGCATTTAAGTTTTGGCGTTTGAACCTAGTTTGGCAGGAATAACACTGATGAATCACTCCAGTCAGACTGTTTCCTAGCATAAGAATCATATGTCCAAATGCCTACCTGACAAGTTCAATTTAGATAGCTAATAGGCATCTCAACCTTAACAGATCCAAAACCAATCTCCTAATACACAGCCACTCCACCTGCCCAACTATACCTATATTGATACATACACACACGCAAACACACACACACATATACCTGCTCCGCCCATTTGAGTAAACAGTAACTCTACTCTTCCACTTACTCTATCAAGGAACTTAACATCGTCCTTGACATCCCTATTTCCCATAATCAATCCAACAGGAAACTGATACCAATTCATTCTTCAAAATCTACCTAAATCATGTATGTCACTAGAAGGAAAGTTGGAAGTGAAAACATGGGATTGTATAACAATGGATCTTGTGATGGACTATGTCCATGAGTAACTGTACAAATATTAAAAAGTTATTTTATGAACTAGAGCTAACGTATAACACTATAACAAGGAGTTATAGTTAACAGTAATATTTTAATATTCTTTCATCAACAGAAACACATGTACCACATAATACCACACAGATTGACCCACAATACTATGGATCAATAATAGGAGGCAGAGAAGGTATTTGGGAAGATTTGTGCTTTCTTTTTTCTTTTTATTTCTTTTCTGGAGTAATGAATGTTCTAAATTTGATCATGGGAATGTATGCACAACTATGTGATGATACTTTGAGCCAGTGATTGCATTTGAGATGGTTTGTATGGTATGTGAATATATCTCATTAAAACTGCATTAAAATATATGCCTATATGAGATTATGCCACTCCCTTGCTCAAAACTTTCCAATGCTTCTAATCTCACACTGGACAAAAACCCAAGTTTGCTACGATCTACAAGGTCGGAGATCATCTGATACTCTCCCACCCCACCAGATTACATCTGTGACCCTTTCTCCTATTGCTTTCCCCCTCATTCATTGTGCTCTTGCCATCCCAACCTCTTCCTTTTGCTTGAATCTTCCTGAGATGCAAAAACCTCAGAGTGCCCCAGGGGTGTAAATCTCCCTGGTAAGGTAGGACAGAAAGCCTGGATCAGCCAGGACCCAGCATTCAAGAGATCTGAGAAAGCCTTCTTGACCAAAAGGGGGAAGAGAGAAATGAGAAAAAAATAAAGTTTCAGTGGCTTAGAGATTTCAAACGGAGTCTAGAGGTTATCCTGGAGGTCATTCTTATGCATTATATAGATATTCCTTTTTAGTATATGGTGTATTGGAGTAGCTAGAGGAAATTACTTGAAATTGTTGAGCTGTGTTCCAGTAGACTAAATTCTTAAACACAATTGTATAAAGATATAATATTTATAATGTGACTGTAGGATTGTGAGAACCTTGTGTCTGATGCTCCCTATATCCAGGGTATGGCCAGATGATGAATAAATAAATAAATAAATAAATAAGGGACAAAGGGTAAAATAAATTGGTTAAGTGGAAACACTAGTGGTCGACGAGAGGGAGGGCTAAGGTGTATGGTATTTATGAGATTTTTCTTTTTAATTTCTTTTTCTGGGGTGATGCAAATGTTCTAAAAAAAATACACAACTACGCAATGATATTGTGAGCCACTGATTGTGCACCATGCATAGAAAGTATGCGTGTGAAGATTTCTCAATAAAAATAAGTAAATAAATAAATAAAAACAAAAAACCTTAGGTTGCCTTGACTGTTGCCTCTGTCTAGAATGCTCATTCCCCGGGTGGCTCCACGGCTCATTCCTCACCCCTCCTAGGCCTTATTCAATGCCACCTTCTCTGTGAGGCCTCCCTTCCCCTTCCTATTTAAAATTCAACTCCTTATTCCCATTCCCCCACACTCTCCATATCTCTTTCCCAGCTTTATTTTTATCCATAACACTTATCCCCATCTGACATACTTTATATTTTATTCATCATAAGCAACATGAGGACAAAAAGTTTTCTGGATTTTTTCCCACTGCTATATCTCCAATACCTAGAACAGACTCAGACACAAAGTAGATAATCGATAGATACTTGTTAAATGAATTAGTAATGAAAAAGACAGGTTTCAAATTACTAAATCCAGAATATACTTTTTGACATTCTAGATACTTCAGAGGGACAGAGTGCTGGTCCTCTTATATTCTAGACCTGTGACTCCTCCTTACCTTTCTCCTCCATTCCTTTGGTATTCCTGTTGATAGTTTAGCAACTGCCTTGAGAGCATCATACCACTAGGTACAAAGAAGAAATTTTAGGGAAGTGATAATAGTGACCTAGATAAGCATGTTTCAACATTTCTCATCTTGGCACCCACAGAGTTTGGTAAAATTTATTTAGCACACTGGGGCAATCAAAGTTTTTTCCAGCCAGATGTGACTGGTCTGGGGGCTATGACTGCCCCTGACCCAAGACCATCCATCAGGCCCCCTTAACACACTGTGACCCATCTGCAGCACAAACACATTGGTTGGGAAGTTCGGGTTTAGAAATTAAAACATACGTTCCAAATAATAAATGCCTGGTTTTTAAAATTATTTTCACATTTGACTATTAATAGGAGTACAAACTTTTTCATTCCAACTACAAACCCAGGCCACTTGCAGCTTCATCTTATTTCATCTATGATATCATCTATCATTTTCAAAACGGACTCAACTTCTTATGCATAACAAAACATGTTAATATTCTCACTTTGAGACTATATCTCAGGGTACCCTATGTTTCCAAAACCAAAAATAAAGTTACCTGCTGAAAACCATTTTGGCCTAAAGATGGCTCGAGAGTGAACTTCAACTTTGTATCAACCCCTAAAAGAAAAATAAATAAATAGCTGTTATTTTGGAGAAGATAAGCTTTTTCAAAAATAAAAGTAAAAATTAACCTGGTTCTACTGAATTACTGGATATTTTTAACCTCTTCCACTAAATTTTATCAATTTTGTTAAAAGAAAAAAGTAAGGCTATTGATTATTAAAATAGGAAAATACCCTACAGCTATAAAATGCAGCTGGATTGCGATTTCCACAGCTGCCTTTAATAGGGGAAAAAAAACCAAAAATGACAGCATAGGCCTTGGAGTCACAAGACCTCCATTCAACTTTGGTTCCTACACTGGGACAAATTATTTAGGCTGTCTAAACCTTAATTTCTTTATTTTTAAAATGGGACTAATAATGTCTGTCTCAGAGGACTGCTGGGGTGATTAACAGCATTGCAAATCACACAGCACAGAGTTTTAATATTTGTGAAATTTAGAAAGAGAATTCTCTACTTGTAGAAACTGTTTATCTAGAATATTTGCATCAAATAAGCCTATTAAAGAACTTTAGATGGAATATCAAAAGTTTTTTAAATTATATTATCTTATGGAATATTCCACTATAACAACTCCATTTGGAGATTTCATATATTTTAAATTCTGTCTTGATATTCTTATTCATTAAAGATAGAACAGTGTGTGTGTTAAATTATATAATACAAGCTAAAAAGCAGAAGTGAACTCTAATTCCAAATAATATGCAACACTGGATAAACTTCTTTGACTCAAATCCCAGGTTTATAGAATAAAAGCAAATAAATGTGAGAAGATATAGACTATTTGTTTAATTCTGTTATTAGACTCTTATTAAGTAGAATTCCATATTAAAAATATATACTGTTGTTATCAAGTGTGATGACATGACACAATTCTTATTCCTATGAAATTCTATAAAAAATAATCAGATCTGAAAATACTAAATATTCTTTTCTATAATTCAAAATCAATTAAATGACATTCTTTAAATCACTTTTTAGAAGATATTGCATAAAAGTTTAAGGGCCGGGCGGTGCAATGGTGGCTAGCTCAGTGGCAAACTTCTAGCCTGCCATGCCAGAGACCCAGGTTCATTTCCCAGTGCCTGCCCATGCCAAAAAAAAAAAAAAGAATGAAACAGTTTAAGGGCTAATAAATATCAAACTTTAACAATAGCATTCAGTTTTAAAATTTTAAAAAGTCAAATGATGACATTTTTGCTTCTAAGATGTTGACTGAAGAGAAAGTATATTGAGAACCTCTCCACAGCCCTCTCCACCTCCAGCGCTCATAGATGGATAGGAACAATCTTCAGAATGCATAAAATAGTAACAAAATAAACTTTTTTTTAAACTCATATTTAGGGAGTAAAGAAGTTGAAAGGAGATGTCTGATTTTCCCAAGTCCTTGACAGTATGCAGATTACTTTCTTAGAGGCCTGGAAGAGTGCTGTGAATACACCAGCTGGGTCCTACAGTTCTAAAGTCAAGCTGTGGTAGAGAATCCCAGGCATCCCATCAATGTCTTGGTATTTTTTTCAAAGCTTCAGGACCATACTCTTCCAGGATAGATAAGATTTTCTTCTCCAAAGGTATATTAAGTATGCTGTGGATTCACATCTCTCAAAGTCCTGCCCCAGTGCAAAGGGGTAATGTAATCGCCACAAGAGTGCCTCCAGCCCCACCTAGCCGGTTCTTTAAGGCAGGAGGAAACAGACCTGGTTGTGAGGTAGCTATCCAGATCCGAGGTACTGAATGAAGGAACACATAGTCATGACATTTGCTTTATTATAACAAAAACCAGGAAATTCAGTCCTGCCCAGATCTCTTCTTACCTCACAAGAAGCCTCAAACTCCCATTATCTCCCTGGACTTTTTCGGAGCACCTGCTGGGCGCCATACCAATTGCCTTCCCGTGTTGAAATCAGGCTGGGGTTAGTTAGTCGAAGCCATAACTATTTTCTCATCACCAAAACTGAGTCAGAGGATTTAACTGGAATTGACCATTTGAGGTCTATATGCGAAAGCTGAAACCAGGTCATTTTCATCCTTTTTCCTCCAGTCGAGTAGGGAGGAGAAAAGGTTTGTGTTTCATCTGATAGACACTGTTATTCTGAATCCACTTATTTTTAAAGTGGGAAGGAGATTTAAAAAAAAAAAAAAAAGGTAAAGAAGAATAGCGAATAAGTACTACAGTCTCTGCAGCTAGACAATTCCTTGGGTAGAAAAACAAAGAAGCCACGCGGTTCAGAAAGGCAGGGATGCATTCCACCCTTTGAATTCAGTATCTCCACTGATTTTCCCCATCAGCTCCAGGAATGCGGGTCCAGGAAGGCATTGGGGGTGTACCGGTGGAGGATGGGGTAGGGTGGGGGTGATGAACCTGCCTGGAGCCCCACTGGTACTACTCCAGGGACAAGTGAGCACCAAGGCCGGGTGGAAGAGTGTAGTTGGTTCCCTCTGCAGCCACCCTTGTCAGAAATCTCCCTGTGATTGCGCCTGGGCTGCGCTGTAAAAACCCTGGGGAGTGAGGCAGGGTGGTGGAACAGACGCGGAGTTATGCAGCTGGGAGATGCAGGGATATATAAACACACGCTCACAGGGAAAAAAAAAAAAGAAAGAAAGAAAGAAAGAAAGGCCTGCCCTGGCAAGGCCGGGCGCGCTCCCAGACCTTACTTGTAGAAAGGTTCTCCAGCTTGCTGTAAGTGTTTCCCGCCCGCTACCCATCCAGACACCTAAATTAAAGGCTCCAGGTGAGCTGACCCTGGCACTCACGCCTCTGGTATCCTCAAGAAAACACAACCGATTTTTCCTTCGCAGCTATTCCTGTTCTCTCCGACCCTATAGCAAAACCACTGCCTAAACACCCTCCACCCTTCACACTTCTTTGAAGCTCTGGCTTCCTGCGAACCCACAGCACAATAGGTGGCACAGCCTCTGATGCCCCAGGCAGCCGCCCGCACTTCCCCACCTTTGGGAGAAGGCCCAGTGTACTGCTCTCCAGCAGCCCCAGGCACAAGCAGGGCCGGACAGCGAACAGGCCAGAGAGCGCCGGCAAGGGAGCAGCTGGCGAGAGCAGCCCATCGTTTGCCCCCACCAAGGCCCTCATCCGCGCTTTGCCCTCCCAGGCAGACCAGCCCCGTCGGCGCCAAGCTGAGGTGCCACGCTCTGGGTGGCCCTCGAGTGCTCCCCAGCCAAGGCGGAGTCGCGCTGAGACAGAACCCGGAGCAGCGCCAGCTCAGGGGAGGGCGGGGAGGCGGAGGAGGGGGATGGCATGCTACTTTCAAGTGCCCCATCTGCAGCCCCAAGGTCCTCACCCGGCTCCAGGGTGCAGAGCAGCCGAGGCGCGGTCCGGGAAATACAGCTGCGCTTCTTGAGCACATTGCTCAGGATGGTGCCCACGCCGCCACCGCCACCTCCGCCCTGCCGCTTCAGGCATTTCCCCCCGCGCCTTAGGGAGCCGGTCAGCTTGTCCTGCCGCATCCGAGAGCGTCCCAGGCTCCGGCGCGGCCACCGTCCGCCGCAGTCCCACTGCCGGTGGGTGGCACGACTCTAAGCGCGGTGGATCAGTACAGTCGGCCCCAGTGAGGGCCCCCCTTGGGAGAAGCGAGAGCGGCAGGCGCTCGGGGAGCGAGGGGAGCTGCGGGGCACCACGGGAACCGTCCGGCCAGCGGACATCTGCAGTGCGGAGCCTGCACGACTGAGGCCGGAGAAGGTTTGGGGAGGGGAGAGAGGGCGGGAGCAAGCGGGCGAGCGAGCGCTCGGGAGATGAAGGCGGTGCTCCCGCCCCCAATCCCAGCATCACCGCGTGCAGGCGGGGCGGCCCTAGCTCCCGCGCCCAGGCCAGCTCCCCGCACCTGCGCCTGCGAACCGTGGAGCCCGGGGACCGGGTGCCGGCAGGTGAACAACGGCGCCCTGAGGCCACAAGCAGTGGCAGAGATTTCTGGACTTCTTCTAAGATCTTGGAGGAAATAGAGGGCCCACCAAAGGAAACAAGTCTCGGGGTGTAATGTGCAAAATTCCAGTGAGAGACAAGTGCCCCACCTCGTGGGAAGCAACATCGGGAAGGGCGGCATGGAAGCTGGCAGATAATGAAACACAAGCTTCATCGCAAATTGCATTAAACACTTCCTTGGCAGCTTAAGAGTAGAAAGGCGTAGAAATCCTGTGGACAAATGGTTGCTTCTCTGGAAGAATGGGTTTCAAGAAAAGATTAAACTGTTCCCATCTGAAGGTAGTTTTAAAAAAAACGTGTTTCCTCATCTCTCCAGGAGGAGAAAGACTTAAGTATTTCAGAAATATTAGTCTTCACTACATAAACAGTCATTCTTAAACCATGACAACCACTCAGTGGTATATTACACAGCCATAAGGAATAAAATTTTTGTATAAATCACAGAAAAATAAATGAGGAATGAGAAAGGAAAGGATGTATGGGGATATATAAAGATGTATGCATCTGCTAATATTTAGAAAAAAAAACACTGGATGGCCCTGATTTCAGATGTCTGGCCTCCACAACTAAGAGAGAATAAATTTCATTGTGTTTAAAAACAAACATACAAAAAACACTGGATGGATAAACTGAAAACTAATCAAAAATAATTATAAGAAGGGAACACGAAGAGACAGGAATGGAAAATCGAAACTTTTCTGTGTATACCTTACATAGTTTTGACTTTGGAATAAGTTATATTAATAATGTAAATAATAAATCAAAAGAAAAAAATAAACCCTAGAAATTGAAAATGAACTAAAAGAAATGGACCTAACTAAATACCCAGTTGGTAGCATAAGAACCCAGAAAAAATAATGATCTCAAGTTGCTTCACAATACAATATTAAGATTGTTCGTCCAAGGTAGTATATATTCTAAGGGCAAATAGAGCTGCAAAGAAATCCTAAACTTCATTCAATAGGATTTATTGCCATTAATAATATTGGTGTTGTTTTGAAACTCACATATACTATAAGATAAAGCAAATAAATATATTAATGTTGTAAGGAATGAGGATGTTTTCAGTGCAACAGAAAATAATACAAGTATACAATTTAAAAATTGGTTTTTTATCTGTAAATCATATACTTAAATTGAAATACCAGTAGGAACTCATCTTTTATTTTTCTTTTCATATCTCCCTAAATAGTTTTAAAAACAAGGACAACTCAGCAGAAATAAACACCCTTAAGCCCTCAAAATGTGAACTCTAAAAACCATTCCCTACTAAAAGGAACCAAGGGCTCCTTGGAGGTTTGACTGATTTCCCAGTCAGGGCCAGGAAAAAGTATACAATGAACGTGAAACATCTTGATGAGCTCAGAAAGAAGTGCTCCAACACTAATGAGGTCATGTCAAAAGGACACAAAAGCCACATAAAAATGTACTCATTTTTAATCACTTCATTCTGGGCTCTGTTAAGCACCTCCTGAAATTTTAGGACAATGTCAGAAATGGCAATATCATAAGAATAAAAGCTATAACAAGGAGTTAAAATGAGATTAGTCACCTACAAAAGTAATGCCAGGTTGGGGTGCACGAGTGGTTCAGTGGCAGAATGCTCACCTTCCATGCCGGAGACCAGGTTCAATTCCAGGACCATGCACCCACCCGCTCCCCCAAAAAAGTAATGCCAGGCTGATAAGGGATATTAAGCTATGTAAATTTGCTGCCTGACTAAGGTATTCTGCTTGGAGTCTAGGGCAAACGGTTCCAGGGCAAGAGCTTCCAAAAAGAGAGGGTGTATCAATATGATTCCAAGAGGAAATCTCTCTTGATCCCTCCTGTGTTGAAACACAGTTGAGGGAGGAGCTGTTCCTGAGCCTCCTGACCTAGTCTTATATGCAGATATCAGAAATGTGAATCCTCTTTAGCTCCCAGGGACAGGCCCTTAACCTCACTTAGCACTGCTGTTATTCTCTGGATACCCTGTGAGATGGGAACTCATCCTCCGAAAAGGACAAGTAGTATAGATAGAAGAAACTCAAATTTCTTAAAAAGGAAGATTCTCAGAGTACAGCCTTCAGGGTGAGGTACAGGTTTAAACTGGATCCTATTAAAAGACCATTCCACAAAAACTACTGAACACCTACATACCAAGCCAGTGGGAGATCCAGATACATAAAAATTTTAATAGATAATAGATAAAATGCTGAACAGATAAAAGCTAGGAGAGGCTAACACGGTTGCCTAGAGAGCTTAGACTTGATGGATTTAGTAGGACTTCATCACTTGAAGAAGGGAGAGAAAGATATTGCCATCAGAGAGAAACAAAATGGAAAAAAGGCAAAATAGGGTAAAAATTCCTGTAGTCCCTGGGGAAGCTAAAAGCTATAAACTGTGAATTTTCAAAATGGAAAAGGGAAATGGAAGATGATGAGGCTAGAGATGATGCCAGATTGGGGAAAGTTGTTTTTTATTATAAGGTGTTGGTACTTTATCCTGTGGTGAGTTTTATTTTTATCCTATTAGCAGTGAGAAGCTTTTAAGTGTTTAAAAGATAGTAGTAATATGGTCAGATTTGGATGTTAGAAAGCCTATTATGCAGTGTGAGAGCAGACTGGAGTGCAGAAGAGTGGCAAGGAGATGAAATAGAAGGCTGCTGCAATGGTCCAGTTCAAAGAAAATGAGGGACTAATGCCAAACTAAAGGAGTGTAGCAACAGATACCTAGGAAATAGAATCAGAACTTAGTGATTCAATACAGGAAGATAAGAGATCCCATTAGCTGTGTGGGAATTATAAGAGAAGGAACACTGAGGGTGGACCTGTTGAGTTTGCAGGACCCAAATGAAGGTGTTCCTAAGCAACTTGAAATATGAACCTGGGAGCTCAGGAGAAAAAGGGAGCCAGGGCTAGAAAAGAAGGCTTTATATGAGGCCACCCAAGGTGAGTGTGCATTGTGAGATGGGTAAAGGGGTGAAGGAAAGAATACATGCTACATCAGCCTGATGCTTTTCCAGTTTTGGTGTTTATTTTTTCCTTTAACCTTCTCTTAATAGGATATCCATTGACTGTTCCAGCTTATCTCAGCTGTGCTGACAGCAATACTAGAAGAGGGTCTGATATTCGGTTTTGTCTGGCCAATTTTTTTTTTTTTTTTTTTTTTTTTTGCATGGGCAGGCACCAGGTATCGAACCATGGTCTCGGGCATGGCAGGCGAGAATGCTGCCATTGGACTACCATCACACCACCCATGTCTGGCCAATTTTTTAGAAGGCAGGATATGTCCCTGGGGCTGAAGATGGTAATTAACACCCAGAATCAAAATGAGAGAACTGGAAGAAGAGGGAAAATCCAGGAGAAAGAGCTGGTAGGTACAGACACAAACTTATCTTCCAGATTTCTCATTTTATCAAACCTGGTTTGGTGTTCTACTTTAACAAGAGAGGCTATTCATATCCACTCTCAGTCTCTAGCACTGGACCAGCAGAAGAGACATTGCTAGCCAAGAAGAGATGCAACCCACTCTGCTCCATGGCACTATGGCTGGAGTTCTGAGTGAAGACAGCATCCAGTTCCTGGACAGAGGACACAAACCACTCAGACTATCCAGTTAGTTACCTCTGGCTCTGACTCTGTGCTCACCAGGCAAACTTGATTGTCTTGTGGCTTGCTGTATTGACTTGGCTGCAGAGAAGAGGATGCGTTGACCAGCTGTTAGCAGTAAATACCTCTGAATTCAGTCAACTCTAGGTGAGCTGAAGAAACCAAGTTTCTGGAGTATCAAAGCTGAAGTTCAAACCAAGCTGCCACCCCACCCAGATATGCCATGGCTGACACAAAGGCCTCTCTCTGAAATTCCTCTCCAATTACAATATATTTTTTTTTACTAGCAGCAACAGAACCCTATTTACATTAAAAATAAGAATTTAATTACAACTTCCTCGGGTTTATTACAAAGAAAACACTAATCTATTAAAAGAAAAGAAAGAAAACCACCTTGAAAATTTCCTATTCTGAAACTGCACAGAAGTTGAAACTGGCAAAGAAAATATTTTGAGTTTCTACTATTATGGTAATACATAGATAGAGAAGGAATTAAACAATATCATTTTGTTTACATTGGAGAGGAAAGCCAGGACTGTCAACGTTTTTAGCAAACAGATAATTAAAGGAACACTAAAATACAATACTCTAAAAGCAGCCACGACACAAGCCTAGTATTATATTTATTGAATGACTCACAGTTTCTTATTTCATGTCTGTAATATTGTTTTCCAAAAGCAAAAGATGTCATCTGAAGTCAACTTACAGAAGAATCAAATGCTAGCATAGACGCTGCTTGAGGATCTCAGCTGGTGAGATTTACACGCAGGCCAACTTACAATCATTCTTTACTAATTGAATGATCTTTAATATTTAGCAGTCAAATATATTGGCAAATTCACATTTGTACAAATCATACCTTGGCACAGCCCAGAACGGTTATAAATTAAGCTGAATTTGGAAATGGAAGACTAAATAGAAATTTTACATTAGATGATAAGCTGTTACTTGGCTTGCTAAAGAATGTGAATGCATTGAGGAATTTCCCTGAATAACTTGGTGAGTTCAAGGCCCGTGGGACACCCCCAAAGATGCAAACTGCAGGCTGAAACAAGGAATTAGGGATCCCTGAATCTTCATGCTCATATGCTGGGAAATGGGGCTTCCTTGTTGGTAACTCTTCCTAAAGGAAAAGAAGGCCCATCATAAGGAATAAAAGGTAAAACCAAAGGGACTTCCAGGAGAGAAACAGGACTGGGACTTGTAATTTCCCAATACTTATTTCTGTTTAACACAAAATCCTAAAAATAAAAAGGGTTTATGTGCTTATCTTCAGGGACTGAACAGAACTACTGGTGACAGTTACCAGGATAAAAGTCCCTGAAGCCTGCTGTGAAGACACAGGAAAAACCACAGGGGAGCTGGCCTGCTGTGGAGAAGTGGGCCTGGAACTCACCTTTACAGCCTGCAGAATTCCCTGCCAGTTGTTCCTCAACACGTAAGTCTCTGAGGGTCAGAAGAGATCTTACCACATTACCAGGTCTACGTTCCTACTCTCCTGGAGCTCTAGTGTGGGGCTAGCACCCCCTCTCAGTTGCCAGGAGATGGGTGCATCTTTACACTCATGCTGATAAAAAGGATGGGGTCTGCTGGCATAAAAGCCACCATTCTAACTTTTTTCTCTCTTCACAAATTTTAAAGGATTGTGAGCAATTCCTGATAGTAAAAGAAATATCTTCTAAAGCGACAACAACCGCGGCCAGTACCATAAGAGGTTAGCACTATCCTCAGACCTACCTAAAAGTAGGGCCTTAATAAGTACTTTTTTCCACTCATTATCCAGGACAGAGCTCTGGGCTAGGAGCTCATGATGATGAGCTGTCATAACCATTCTCCCCTCATCAAAGACACAAAGAAGCACAACAGCAGGAGGAAAATGAGGGGGAAGAGAAAACTACAATTACCTGACATATCATATAAGGCTCATGAGACACTTTATTTCCTTTTTATATGATTTCCTCCCTTCAGTCATTAAAATTCATTTCTTTATTTAAATACAGACATTTTTTTAAGACAATCTGATGTGGCTTTTGAATTTCGTTTATTTCAGAAAGGATTCTGTCGAGCATGGAACAGATAAGCTCTGAAATTCCAACACCAAATCATACTCAGAGGCAGAATCCTCTAATTCCTGATAGTGCTTTTTGGTGCTTCATCAAGACCATTTCCTTTAATCATATATTCAGAAAACAAAACCACTCCCAACATTTCCCCCAAACATACTCAAATATTTTGGTCTGTGATTAGGATAAAAAATTTTAAGAATAACCAGTTATGTTACAGACCAAAAACTTAAAACATATCATTGAATTCATTACTGGAGTGGAAATCCGTTTCAGAGTACCACTCTAGAAATATACTTCAAACCCTGCATATAATAACCTCAGACACATTAACTAACCAAAGATTTTAGAAATCATATTACTCTTTTGGGTCTGTTTTTACTGTGAAGTATTTTCTTGTCTCAAAATGACTGAAATTGATTCAATACCTCTTGAGATAGAAAAAGACATCTTTATATTTTTTATTCATTAATTCATGAAACATTTTTTGACCATTTGCTATGGGAAAGGCACAGTGGTGGGCCCTGCAGGAAATAACAGTACAGATACAATAGATTCTCTACCCTCAAGATGCTTACAGTTTACCAAAGAAGAAATGAAGTGGGTAGCAACAGTGTGAAAAGGTTCATTTAAAATAGTTATCCCTTCCACATCATGACTTTCCCCATCATTGTTCTGATACAATGCAGGTGGGCATAAGAAATTAAATAGGAATTTGGGGGGAGTTTTGTGGAAGCCGGAGATGACATGCAAAGGCCAGCAGATGACACAGAAAAGTTTAGAAACTCAGAAATGCATAAAATTATATACAGTATTATATAACATCAACATATTTTATCTTTTAATACCAATAAGGTATTGGTAAACACCCATAAAAGAAAAAGAAAACATTCAGACTTTTTCTCTGGAATGAAAGGAGGCCCAAAAAATTTTACAGGGATTCTCCAGATCACAGGGGCAGTGTGGAAGGAATAATTGCACTACAAAAGGATGGTGATGATCACAGCACACATTATAAATGTAATTAATGCCACTGAATCCTATGCTTAAAAAAATGGTTAAGATGGCACACTGTATGTTAAATACGTGTTAACACAATAATTTTTTTAAAAATAATATAAAAGTACATGGAGAAAAGAACATTATCTCTAATTCCTCCTAAATACTACATGTTCCAATTGTTACCTAGACCTTTATTTCATTGAGCTGTGAAATTTCATCTGAATATAGGCCCAGGACAAAGCTCATTTCTACTCGTCTATAAATTTAGCATTCATCTGTTGACTTTCAATTTGGAGTGAAACTGAAGACTCAGGCTCATTACTTTAGAGAATGAAAACATTACTTAACCTAGATGTCCAAAACTTTTACACCAAGCCATTCTAAGATTCCTTTGACCCAGCTGAAGAAAAGGAAAAGAGAGTTTTCCCATACCTATTAGTGTAGATTCTATGGCTTAAAAATATGTTCCTACAAATATTGTATCATCTCTTTTGGAAAATATTTATAAGAAAATTGGGGCCTAGATTGTAAGCTCTTAGGGCAGTCACATTTGTTCCTGAGTTTTCAGTGTTATTTCTAAATTCTGAGATGCTGTGCTATATTTATATAACCTGGTATTTTCCTGGAACTTTGGGTACCTGTGTGACACCTAAGACTCAGAGTTGGAGTTCTGCAGGTCTGAAAGTCAGCATTCCTACATACAGCACTGGTAAAGAAATGGAAAAAGAGATCAGGCTTCAATTAGAGATAAGAATGAAGCCAATCTTAGTTGGGACTAAGGTATATCAGAATACAAGGTAAAGGATGATACTGTCTCTATTTTAGAACTTCACCTGACTGTATGAGACCAAAGGAAGAGAGGAATATTTTGCAAAAAAAAACTAAATTTCCTGTAGCGTACAATATAACTTAACCTGTCTGGCCAGTTTAGTTGAACAACCTAAACACATGGAGCATAGAATTGGGAACAAGGTCTTGCAATTCTGTATAGCTTAAGGTAATACCAGAATTACATTATAGAGTATGTTGGGCAGATAATTTAAAAGTAAAGTATGTTGGACAGATAATTGGCAAAGTTCACTGAAGGACTGGAGAAAAAATATGGAGTTATTAACTTTCCCATCTGGGAAATCCCCGATACTTCTAGAGAACCTCTTTTGTTGTTCAGATGTAGATTCTTTCTCTCTAAGCCCAACTCTGCAAGTAAATCATTACCTTATCCCTACATGAGACATGATGTCCCATTGTGTAAGAATTCCTGGCAATGTGCGACATGATTCCCTGGGATGAGCCTTGCCCTGGCACCATGGGATCAACAATGCCTACCTGATCAAAAAGGGGGAAAAGAAGTGAAATAAAATAAGGCATCAGTGACTAAGAGAGATCAAATAGAATCAAGAGACTATTCTGGAGGGTACTCTTATGCAAGCTTCAGTTAGATAGTGCTAATAGCCATGGTTTGCTAAACTCCAACCAACATCACCTATGTTAACTCTTAAAAACACCTATGGCTCAAACTGAGATTCATAAAGTTTCATGTACTAAGTCTGCTTCCTGGAACTTATAATTTTCAGAGGCTTCTTAGGCCAGATAAATCCTGAAACCCAGAGGGATCAGCCTGCCCACTGGGAGGATTTCCCCTCACCACTGTCCTTCAAGGACACCCCAGAAAGGGGTTGTAGTGCTACAGCTGTCCACTTTCAGGTGGTACCTCCATATCATACTGAATCATCTGTAAACCAGTCCCGAGTTTTCTCTTCCTCAGTCAATTTACTGTAAGAAACTCCCCCAAGAGGCCATAACTCTGGTCTGGGAAAGAGAAGGTAATATGGCAGGAGTGGAGACCGTGGGCATTTGGGCCACTTCATGTAACCTGTGCCTTCAGGACCTGCTCTGGCTCTATCTCGTATATACCATTTCCATTTTACAATAGAGTGCTGCTGCACATGCCCAACTTTATGGCTTGATGGCTCAGACAACACCCAGCTCATGATAGGCAACTCAGGTCTCATGGTAACTTGGTGGCCCATGGTTAAGCATTCAGTCTCTACTAAGGCCCAGTAGCAGGCCAAAAGCTGTTTCTCAAAAGGAGAGTAGTTACCTGCAGCAGATGGTAAGGCTTTGCTCCAAAATCCTAAGGCTCTGCATTGTGATTCTCCTATAGGGGCCTGCCAAAGGCTCCAGACAGCATCTCTATTTGACACTGACACTTCCAGCACCACTGGATCTGCTGGATCATACGGCCCAAGTGGCAGAGCAGCTTGTACAGCAGCCTGGACCTGTCGCAGAGCTTACTCTTGTTCAGGTCCCTACTCAAAATTGGAAGCTTTTCTGGTCACTCGATAAATGGGCCAGAGTAACACACCCAAATGAGGAATATGATGTCGCCAAAATCCAAAGAGACCAACTAGGTGTTGTGCCTCTTTTTTGGTTGTAGGAAGGGCCAGATGCAGCAACTTATCCTTCACCTTAGAAGGGATATCTCAACATGCCCAACACCACTGGACACCCAGAAATTTCACTGAGGTGGAAGGCTCCTGTATTTTTGTTGGGTTTATCTCCCATCTTCTGACACACAAATGCCTTACCAGTAAGTCTAGAGTATTTGCTACTTCTTACTCACTAGGTCCAATCAACATGATATCATCAATATGATGGACCAGTGTGATGGCTTCTGGGAGGGATAAACGATCAAGGATCCTGCGGACAAGATTATGACATAGGGCTGGAGAGTTGATATACCCCGGAGTAGGACAGTGAAAGTATACTGCTGACCTTGCCAGCTGAAAGCAAACTGGTTTTGGTGGTCCTTACTAACAGCTATTGAGAAAAAAGCATTTGCCAGATCAATAGCTGCATACCATATACCAGGGGATGTACTGATTTGCTCAAGCAATGATACCACATCTGGAACAGCAGCTGCAATTGGAGTTACCACTTGGTTGAGTTTATGATAATCCACTGTCATCCTCCATGACTCATATGTTTTCTGCACAGGCCAAATAGGAGAGTTGAATGGGGGTGTGGTGGGAATCACCACCCCTGCATCCTTCAAGTCCTTAAGAGTAGCAGTAATCTCTGCAATCCCTCCAGGAATCCAGAATTGCTTCTGATTTTGCTAGGTAGGGGCAGTTTTAGTGGCTTCCACTTGGCCTTTCCCACCATAATAGCCCTCACTGCATGAGTTAGAGAGCCAATGTGGGGATTCTGCGTGTTGCTCAGTATATCTATTCCAATTATACATTCTGGAACTGGGGAAATAACTACAGAATGGGTCCAGGGGCCCACTGTGAGATGGACCTGAGCTAAAACTCCATTGATCACCTGGCCTCCATAAGCCCCCACTCTAACTGGTGGATCAGAGTGATGTTTTGGATCTCCTGAAATTAATGTCACTTCTGAGCCAGTGTCTAATAATCCCTGAAATATCTGATCATTTCCTTTTCCCCAATGCACAGTTACCCTGGTAAATGGCCATTGGTCTCCTTGGGAAAGGCTTGGAGGAAGATTAACAGTATAAATTTGTGGCAGTGTAACAGGGCTCTCCCCCAAAAGGACCTGGCCTCCCCTTCATTCAAGGGGCTCTGGGTCTGTAAACTGTCTCAAGTCTGGAAATTAAGGGGCCCTGACTCTGTGTTTTTGTAATTCAAGTTAGACTTATGTTCACTTGACCTAGAACTCTTTTGTTTATACAGCTCAAACAAGAATTTAATAGACTGCCCTTCTATTGTATTTCTAGGTACCCCATGATTTACTAGCCAATGCCACAAATCTCTGCAAGTCATATAATTTTGACGCCTGCTTTGAGTTTGCTGTCTATTATAATAGCCATGTCTACCCTGTCTTTGGCGATTAAGTGCTGCCACCTTGGCTTCTGCCAACTCAGGATCTGGTCATCCCCATTGTGATTAAGGATTCCAGCTCAGTGACAGCAGTTCCTACAGTAATATCTGACCAACAGAGAAGGGCAACTACAGAGCCCTTCAGAGACGATGGCACTAGTCTCACAAATTTATTTCTCACTGTTCTGGTAAAAGGTGCATCCTCCAGACATTCCTGGGGTGTAAGAGCAGACTTTGAATTATAAATCCATTCTAACATTCCAATCTCTCTAAGCCTCTGGATCCCCTCATTTACATTATACCAGGGCAGTTCTGGCATTTCAACCTCAGGTAATGTTGGCCACCTTTTGATCCACGTTTCAACCAACCACCCAAACAAACTGTTAATGCCTTTTCTAACCCCTCGAACTATAATACTGAATGCAGAATCTCTGCTTAGTGGGCCCATATCAATAAATTCAGCCTGATCCAGCCTTGTATTCCTCCCACCATTATCCTATACCCTTAAAATCCATTGCCACACATATTCCCTATTTCTGTCTATATAAATTGGAAAACTCACACAGTTCTTTTGGAGTATAACATACCTCCTCGTGTGTGATACTTTGTACCTCACCTTTAGGGGCCTGTTGGGACTTTAATCTAGTTATAGGTCCAGAAGAAATGAGGGGTGGTGGGGGTGGATCATGAAAAGAATTAGAAATCTCTTCCAAGCCATTTGCTTCCAGGCCTTCGTTTGCAGTTTCATCTGGTGAAACAGGATTAATCACTCTACGACTAATCCCTTCAGGAAGAGGTTGGGTGGCCAACTTCTCAAGACAGGATGGAGTTGGGGTGGCTATGTCCGCAGGGCAGACTATTACAGGGTTATCTAGAGAAGACTCAGCATGACCTAGGGTGTCAACCTCATCCCCGATATCATTATCAATCCACATGTCACCATCCCGTTTTTCAGGGTCCCATTCCTTTCCAATCAATGCCCTCACTTTAATGGCAGACACCATGCAACATTGAGATTTCAGTTTACCTTGTAAAGTTGCTATTCTAACAAGAAGATTCTGAGTCTGATTTTCAGAGATCTCAAGTCTACAGCTACAGGAAATAAGATTTTTCTTCAGGATACTCATAGAAACTTCTACATCTGTCAGACGGCACTTAAGCTTTTCGTTTGAAGCCTTAAGCCCATCCCTTTCACTTCTTAATGTAGCCAGTGTATCTAACAACGACCAGCCAACATCTCTATACCTCTTATCTCCACAAACTTTGTAAAGGTGGCAAAAATATTATCCCCCAGAGCCTGGCTTCATACAAGCGAAGCATTAGGAGAATCGAATGGTGATATTTTGACTATCTCTTTTGCCAACTCACTCCATGGATTGGGAGTGTCATTCTGATTATGGGAATCAGAGTCCTTAGTGCCTCTGAGTCCAGTCAGACTAGAAATCATTCATAAAAACCCATTTTTAAGATTCTGTTTCTTAAGAACCACTTTCTGGTACCAAGTTGTATTAGTTAGGGCTCTCTAGAGAAATAGAAATAGAATCAACAGGGAACACTCGCAAATATAAAATACATAAAAGTGTCTCATGTGACCATGGGAACACAGAGTACAAAATCTGCAGGGCAGGCTGTGAAGCTGATAATTCTGATGGAGGGTCTAGATGAACTCCACAGGAGAGGCTCACCAGCCAAAGCAGGAAGAGAGCCTGTCTCTTCTGAATCCTCCTTAAAAGGCTTCCTGTGATTAGATTGAGCATCATTCATTGCAGAAGACACTCCCCTTGGATGATTACAAATGGAATCAGCTGTGGATGCAGCTGACGTCATCATGATTTAATTCTATGAAATGTCCTCATTGCAACAGACAGGCCAGCACTTGCCCAACCAGACAAACAGGTACCACCACTTGGCCAAGATGATACATGAACCTGATCATGACAACTATCTATAACAGTAAAATAGCTTCCAAACCTATGATGCTCTGAAATCAATTTAACTGATATTCAGGGATTCAACTGCTTTGTAAGAATTCCTCAATCCAATATAAGTTTGACCAACTGGCATACTTGTAAAATACAGTTTGGATTATTATATTTTCAAGTAAACTGAAGTTTAAACAAACAAACACTTGGCTTCAGCCTTCAAGAGTATTTATAAAATGTATTATTACACTCTCAACTCAAAAAGAGTATTCTGATAAAAATGAATTTTTATGTATTTATTAAGGATCTTGCATTATCTTTAGGTCATTATTCTCATTGTACTAAGGTCTAGGACAAACATAAGCTTAGGCAACTAAGCTGAGCCAAGTCATCATCTTAAATCTGAAAGTTAAAAAGTTTATATTTGTGTATGATTGTGTATATGTAAAACTAAATGCCTGATAAATATTTTATTAATTTCTTTCCTTGTCATTATTCTATGGTCACATTTGTTGTATTCCAGTTCAATGAGATGCTGCCATAGAAAGAAGTATTACTTTTAAATCAATTTAAACTTTAAGAAAATGGTAGTATCAATTTATGATTCTTAGCACAATCTCATTTTGAAAACATAATTTTTAAGGTTCTGCTTCCATATACATATATATATAAATTTATATTTATATATATATATATATATATAAATTTATCTAGAAATACCATAAGAAGCTATGAATTTCTGTCAAATGAGACTTATTTTCAAGGCAGTTCAGAGAACCAGGCAGAAAATATATTAGCCAAAAAAAATGTATACTAAGCTGGATAACTCCCACAAATAAAAACTGGACCTGAATAAAAGGCATATGCATTGTATTGCAAAAGTCATTATAGGTTCTTCTGCCACTACCTATTATGGACACAGAATATCCAGTCATGGATAAAAATGAGCTGGTACAGAAGCCCAAACTGGCCCACCAGGCTGAGCGATATGATTACATGGCAGCCTGCATGAAGTCTGTAACTGAGCAAGGAGCTAAATTATCCAACGAGGAGAATAATCTCTTAGTTGCTTATAAAATGTTGTAGGAGCTCAGAGGTCATTGTGGAGGGTCATCTTAAGAACTGAGCAGAAGATGGAAGATGTTAGAGAAAAAAAAACAGCAGGTGGCTCAGGAAAACAGAGAGAAAACTGAAACCAAGGTAACAGATACCTTCAATGATGAACAGTCTCTTTTGGAAAAGTTCCTGGTCCCTAATGCCTCACAAGCTGAGAGCAACTCTTCTATTTGAAAATGAAAGGAGACTGCCATCATCACTTGGCCAAGGTTGCTACTGGTGATAAGAAGTAAGAGATTATGGATCAATCACAACAAGCATACCAAAAGGCATTTGAAATCAGCAAAAGGAAATGCAACCAATAGATCCTATCAGATTGGATCTGGTCATGAACTTTTCTGTCTTCTATGATGAGATTCTGAACTCCCCAGAGAACGCCTACTCTCTTGCAAAGACAAGTTTTGATGAAGCCACTGTCGGACTTTTACATTAAGTTAAGAGTCATACAAAGATAGTATGCCAATAATGCAATTACTGAGAGACAACTTGACGTTGTGGACATCAGAAAACAAAGGAGATGAAGCTGAAGCAGGAGAAGGAGAGGGAAATTAACTAGCCTTTCAACTCTCAACCACCTCATTCTAAAATTTACATGTTGACCATTTATCATCCCAGCTATCCCACAGATAGGTTTTTGTTTGCCATTTATGACAGATTTATATTACTTCTTTTTGAATTTCTGTATTTCCCATGTGGATTTTATGTTTAATATTGGGAGAGCAGAGGCAGTTAACATTAGAGAGTTATCTGTTTTCATTTCAAGGTAGCCAATTTGGAGATGTGGAATTTGTATACAAGTTATAAATGTTTGGCACAGTACTTTTAGTACATTATGGCTTCACAAGGGCCAGTGTTAAAACTGTTTCCATGTCTAAGCAAAGAATATTGCTTACACAATGGTTTGCCCTGGTGAGGGGATAAAAGGGACAATTGGTTCCAATCACAAGTGTAGATATTATGGGTACTTTAAGATTTGGAGGACCTGCAAGGCTGTGGTAGAAATAGATATTCCATGGATATTACATGTTGAATCACATGTATTTGTGGAACTCAAATCTGTGGAATCTCAATGTGCATACCTTTGACTATAGCTGCAGAGGTATTACTTTAGACAAAGTTATGACCCAATTTACTCTAAAGAAGGGGAGAAACGGTTCACATTCCATTATTTGTAAAGTTATCTGCTGTTCACTTTCATTATTCTTGCTACAGTCATTTTATATAAAGCATAGCAGTAAAACCAAAACACCATGTATTTAACTTTTTTAGTTTTTTGCTTTTGTATTTTTTTATACTTGCATAATATGTAAGTGCTGTAAAAATAGCTAACAAGGAAATAACTTGATGATAGCTAGCTTTGTTTAATTTCTTATGAAATTTTCATGAACAACCCAAGTATAATTGTTAAGAACACGTGTATTAAGTTGATGTAAGTGGAATAAAAATTTTATTAATGAACTTTTCAACTACTATCTCTACAGATTTTCATGTAAATTAGTCTTCTTGTTCTGAAACTTCTCTAAAAGAAATTGTACATTTTTGGAAATTTATTCCTTATTCCCTTTTGGCAGCTAATGGGCTTTTACTGAGTTTAAACACAAAGTTTATCATCATAACTACAAAAATATTACTCATGTAATAACTGTTTGCAGCCATATCCCATTTTCCTTTCCTTTCCTCCTTCCCTCTCCTATGCCTCAACCCCAAAATCAGTTTCTAATGAGGGGGAGGGTATCAACTGGATAAAAGAAATGTGTTCCATTCAGATTTTTGGCATATGGAATTTTCTAACTTAGAAAGCCACAAGCCACAATGTCCATTATGATGTTATATAGCATTTAATATAAGTTTTGTGCTTCCACTTTAGGTTTTTAAGAATTTTTTGATACTCTTGTATCCTGCCTTCAGTTTTGATCCTTTATTCTTCCTATTTATCAGGACACAGAATTACCTTCCTTTTTTAGCCTTCTCCTGTCTTGTCACCAATCATTCCTACTTGGTGGCTGTGTATTTCGAAAAAGGCCACATGATCTTTCTGGCTCCACTCAGTGTGTAAGATACCACCCTACTTCCTTTGTTTGCAAGCTATAAACTATTTTCCTCACCCTATTTATTGCAGCAAATCTCTCCTTAGTTGAAAAGATTGTTTTTATCTCCCTGTAAGCCTACCAACTTTAATGGTCTGTCATTGTCTGTCTTTAAATCTTCCCTTCCTTTATTCTCTAAATAATGATAGGGCTAAGATATACCCAAATACAAACCACCCCCTAAGTACCTTGCAGAAAACCACAAACAAAAATACCATTTTAAAAAGATATACATTTTTTTCTGTTAGAATATAAACAAACTCAAGAGCAGGGACAATGTCATCTCTATGTTCTATTGTGCCTAGTATACTGTAAATGCTCAATAAACTTTGATGATGGGAGACAGTGAGTCTTATTGATAAGGGTGAGAAACTGAAATCCCAAATACTGTTCTGCTGATTATCCTATTTATGACCTCAGATTAAATTGGGAAACATTGACCCATTTGGAAAACTGTCCTAAACATTATTCAAATAAAAGCACAAGGGATGTCCAGAATCTAAATTTTCTGTAGCACATAATCTAATTCAACCTGTCTAGAAAAATCATTTCAACAATCTAAACACAGGCAGCCCAGAATAAGAATGAGGGCCTTTAATCCTGTATAGCTTAATGTAATGCCTGGATATATCCCAGAGTATATTAAGCAGATAATCAAAAAGTATTAGCAAAGTTTGATGAAGGATGGGAGAAAAAATATGGAACTATTAAACTTTACCACCAAGGAAACCCCTGACACTGTTAAACATTAGAGACATCCAAATCAATAGGCCAAGCCCTTGGATCTTGAGGCTTGCTCTTGTGAAGCTTATGTATGTAGCAGAGAAGGTCAGCCTACCTATAGGTATGCCTAAGAGTCACCTTTGGAGGACTCTTTTGATGCTCAGATGTGGACTCCGTCTCTCTCTCTCTAAGCCCAATTCTGCAAGTGAAACCGCTGTCCCCGCTATGTAGGACATGACATCCAGGGGTGAAAGACTACCTGGCAGCATGGGAAGATGACTCCCAGGGAGGAGCATGGCCCTGGCACCGAGGGATCAACAATGCCATCCTGACAAAAAGGGGAAAAGATGTGTAACAAATAAGGTATCAGTGGCTGAGAGAGTTCAAATAGAGTTGAGAGGCTACTCTGGAGGTCACTCTTATGCAAGCTTCAGTTAGACATTGCTACCTATCATGACTTGCCAAACCCCAACCAAAAGCATTTCCAGCAATCCTAAAGAAAACCTAGGGCATTTTATAAGATTCTACAAAGGATCCATTCATTAGAGTTAACTTTCCAGAAACCTACAACCTCCAGATGTGTCCCTGAACCAGGTAAGCCTTAAATGCAGAGGGGCCGGCCTTTCCAGAACATCAACCAGTTCTATCCCCCTATCCCATATTATCAACAACCCCTTCCAAAATGAAAAAGTTAGTATGGGCATAGCCCAAATACCCCTAAAGAGTGGGAGAAACTGGAGGTTATTTTTACGCATTAAGTAGATATCACCTTGTTATCCAAGATGTAATGGAGAGGCTGGAGGGAACTGCCTGAAAATGTAGAGAGCTGTGTTCCAATAGCCATGTTTCTTGACGACGACTGTATAATGAAGTAGCTTTCACGGTGTGACTGTGTGATGTGAGGGCCTTGTGTCTGATGCTCCTTTTATCTACCTTGTCAATAGACGAGTAGAACATATGGAATAGAAGTGGATGAAAGGGGGAGCAAATGTTGGGGCAAATTTGGTTTGAAATGTTGGTGATCAATGAAGGGGAGGGGTGGGGGGTGTGGTGTGTGTGATTTTTTTTTCTGTTTTCATTTTATTTTTGTGTTGTCTTTTTATTTCTTTTTCTGAATTGATGCAAATGTTCTGGGAAATGATCATGATGATGAATATTCAGCTGTGAATATACTGTGAATTACTGATTATATATGTAGAATGGAATGAGCATATGTTAAGAATGTTTGCGTTTCTTTCTTGTAATTTTTTTTTAATTAATTTAAAAATCTTAAAAAAAAGTTCTGAATATTTTCATTTGGTGTTTTTTGGTATTTTTAAAAAGTTAAAAAAAGCTAATGCTCTAACAGCAGAAGGGAAATATAAAAATATGCATAAAAAATACATATCTATTACTAAAACTAAAAAAAATAAAACTATCTGTAGTTGTTCTAAAAAAAAAAAAGAGTGGGAGAAAGATCAAAGGTGATGGTGAAGTTATATAGAGAAAGTAGGGTGTAACAAATGAGTATTGAATCATTTTATTGATATTTCTTTTAGTCTCCAGTACCTTAGAGCAGTTAGAGTAAAAACGTAAAGTTTTGGAATTGTAACCCACACCAAACTCTGAAATATGTTCTATAACTAATTGTTACGATGTACTTTGAAATGTATTGCTTTTTTGGTATATATGCTATTTTTCACAAAAAGAAAAGAAGGAATATAACAGAGTAGATAGGATTTAGCAAATGAGTACGACTGCTGCATCATTATATTGATATTTGTTTTGATCTCCAGTGTCTTGGAACAGCAACCCATACCAAATTTTAAAATCTGTTCTATAACTACCTGTTAAAATGTACTTGGAAATTTAGTGCTTTTTTTGTATATATATATTTCAGAATTTTTAAAAATTAAAAGAAAAAAAAACAGAATTGTGCACCAGAGTGAATCCTATTGAAAATGATGGACTACAGTTAATTATACAATTATAAAAATGTTCTTTCATGAAGAGATTCTCATTTTCATTAGGTATAAGGGAAATGCAGACCAAGTCTACAATGAGATATCACCTCACACCTATAAGAATGGCTGCTATTAAACAAACAGGAAACTATAAATATTGGAGAGGATATGGGGAAATTGGGATACTTATGCACTGCTGGGGAGAATGTATAATGTTACAGCCACTATGGAAGCCAGCTTGGCTGTTCCTTAGGAAACTAAATACTGAGTTGCCCTATGGCCCAACAATAGCACTTGGTATATACCCAGAAGATCTGAAAGCAGTGACACAAACAGACACTTGCACACTTGATGTTCATAGCAGCCTTATTCATAATCGCCAAAAGATGGAAACAATCCAAATGCTCGTCAACAGATGAGTGGATTAACAAAACGTGGTATATACATACAATGGAATATTATGCAGCAGAAAGATGAAATGATGTCCTGAAACACATGAGGAGATGGATGAGCCTTGAGGACATAATGCTGAGTGAAATAAGCCAGACACAGAAGGATAGACACTGTATGATTCCACTTTTATTACCATGGTAAAGGTAAAATCAGAGGCTTATAATACAGAATATAGGGGACTTAGAGATACATAGAAGCTGGAGATGGGTGACATTAGCTAATGAGGTTGAACTCAAATGTAAGGGAATAGATAGAAGTGAAGGTGGTTCTCTAGTGGGTCTTTTTAGTAATATCACCATATTGAAGGTGAACGAGACTGAAAGGGGTTGTACAGACCTATGTGTCCCACTGATTAACACTAGAAATATAAATAGGTTCTTGCAAGAACTATTTCAAAGGTATGATTTGTGTACAAAGAGTGTTTAAGTCCAAGGTACAGGGGGAAAACCACTATTGCATGCTATGGGCTATGTTTAATAGGAAAACATCAGCAGTACCACAGCAATGGCAGGGATAAATAATGGGGGGAGGGACAAGAGCTAAGGGGAGGTTTAGATCTCCTATTTGGTGAGGGTGTGTTTATTGGTTTTCTTTCTCTTGGGAACAATGAAATTATCTAAAATTGAGAGTGTTGATGGACTGTGGACTTTGGGCATTATACATGATGCCTAATGAATGCAGGTGGCTGAAGGATGGACTGACTGAGAAGTAGATAGGTGAACAATGGTGTATACATATGATCCAATATTGTACTGTTACAAAAAAGAACGAAGTTGTGAGGCATGCAATGATGTGAATGAACCTGTGGAACATTTGGTAAGGCAAAACAAGCCAGAAACAAAAGAACAATTATTGTATGGTCTTTTAGAAAATGCTTAAAAGAAAACAGAAGCCTAGATTATAAACTGTTATAGCAGACACATTAAGTCGGGAGAGATAATTATTTCTGGATTTTGAGAAGCTGTTTTATATATATATATATATATATATATATATATATATATATATATATATATATATATATATATATATATATATCCCTTGTCCCCCCCCCCACTATTTATCCCTACCGTTGCTGTGGTACTACTGATGTTTTATATATATATAACCAGGTTATATATATATAACCTGGTATTTAGAGATAAGAACAAAGCCAGTCAGGTCAGGATTAGAGTAATTCAGAACAGAAGGATAAGGAAGACACTGTTTATGTTTTAGAACCACATCTACTCTTGGAGACCAAAGGAAGAAAGGTTTATTTTGTCAGGAACCTAAATTTTCTGTAGCATATAATCTAACTTAACCTGTCTAGATAGCTCATCTATTTGAAATACAGGGAGCCCAGAATAAAATGAGGGTCTTTAATCCTGTGTAGTTTAATGTAATGCCTGGATACATCCTAGAATATAGTAAGCAGATAATCAAAAAGTATTGGCAAAGTCCCTTGAAGGATGGAAGAAAAAATATGAAACTATTAAACCTTACAACCAGAGATTCCCCTAATACTGTGTCAAACATCAGGGACAAATCAATAGGCCAAACCCTTGATCTTGAGGCTCACTTGTGTGACTCTTATGTATGTAGCAGAGAAGCTCAGCCTACCTATAGGTATGCCTGAGTTTCTTCTGGAGGACCACTTTTGTTGCTCAGATGTAGCCTTATTCTCTCTAAGCTCAACTCTGCAAGTGAAATCATTGCCCTCCCTCCTATGTGGGACATAACACCCAGGGATGAAAGTCTCCCTGGTAGCATGGGAGAGGACTCCCAGGGATGAGTCCAGCCACGGCACCAGGGGATCAACAATTCCATCCTGACCAAATGGAGGAAAAGAAGTATAACTAATAAGCATCAGTGGCTGAGAGAGTTCAAATAGAGTCCAGAGGCTACTCTGGAGATTGCTCTTAAGCAAGCTTCAGTTAGACCTTGCCATCTATCATAACCTGCCAAACCCCCACCAGAACCATTCCAGCCAATCCTAAAGAACACCTAGGACAATATATTAGATTCCACAAGGGTTCCATGCACTAGAGCGACTTTCCAGAAACCTACAACCTCCAGATGGGTCCCTGAACCAGATAAATCCTGAGACCTAGAGGGCCCAGTCTCTTCAGAACATCAGATAGTTCCATTTCCCTAACCCATATTAGTGACACAGACACTTCCAACATGAAAAAATTAGAATGGCCATAGCCCAAACACCCCTAAAGAAAGGGATGGAAAGATCAAAATTAATGGTGGAGTTATAGAGAAGACAGGATTAACAAATGAATATGAAAGCTGAATCATTAAATTGCTATCTCTTTTAGTCTCCAGTATCTCAGAGCAACTAGAAGTAAAAACCTAAAACTGTGGTGTTATAAGCCATGTTAAACTCTGAAATCTGTTCTACAACTAATTGTGGTGCTATGCTTTGAAATTTATTGCTTTTTTGTATATATGCTATTTTTCATAAAAAAAAAAGAATGAAAACTCGATTGTGATGATAAAAAAATATTTAAGCCTTCTAGCCTCCTATATTTCAGGAGCAGCTAGAAGGAAAAATGCGAGAGGATTGTATGGTAGCCATGACAGACCCTGGGATCTCCCCTGTAACTACTAGTTGAAGAGTGCTTTGAAACCTATTGCTTTTTTATTTCTTTGCTTTGTATATATGCTATACAATAAAAAATTAAAAAAAAAAGAAAAGAAAAAAGAACAAAAAATAAATAAATGTTAGGCCTACGAGTCACCCCAGAGCACCTCTTCTGGTACTCAGATGTGACCTCTCTCTCTAAGCTGACATGGCAAGTGAACTCACTATCCTCCCCCTCTATGTGGGTCATGACTCCCAGGAGTGTAGATCTCCCTGGCAACATGGGACAGAAATCCTGGGATGAGATGGGAGCCGGCATCAAGGGATGAGAAAATCTTCTTGACCAAAAGGTGAAAGAGAGATATGAGACAAAATAAAGTGTCAGTAGCTGAGAGATTTCAGAGTTGAGAGGTTATCTTGGAGGTTATTTTTACACATTATATAGTGATCCCACTTTTAGTTTATAGTGTATTGTAGTGATTGGAGGGAAGCCTTGTTTCTTGAAGATGATTTTTTTCAATGTAACTGTGTGATTGTGAAAACTTTGTGTCTGATGCTCCTTTTAACTAGGGTATGGACAGATGAGTAAAAAATATGGATAAAAATCAACAAATGATAGGGGAACAAAGGTTAAAATAAATTGGGTAGATGGAAATACTAGTGGTCAGTGAGAGGGACTGGTGAGGGGTATGGTATGTATGAGTTGTTTCTTTTTTTTTAAATTTTTTTATCTGGAGTGATGCAAATGTTTAAAAAAAATGATCATCACAAAGAATACACAACTAAAGAAAAGTGCAATGGAGAAAAAAGTCATTGCAAAAAAAAATTAAAAGAAACATTTAACGGAAATTATCAGCTTTCTTCCTCACTTTGTTCTAATAATACAGGTCAACAGTATACACAGCTGTGGGTGAATCATAGGGTGGTGAACTTAAATTGATTATTTCAATTTCAAATCACGTTAGGAACTATATAAAGAGGAATTTCATGTGTCCTGAATTACAAAGATGTCAGAATACACCAGTCAAAAACTTCCCCAAATGTTTAAACTGGGACTTGCTTACAGGAGACGGCTCTTTCCCGATGGCTGCCAGTTAGGGAATGGCAATCAGTGACCCTCAAAATATAAGAGGAAGAGGGGTGTCTTACATGAGCTGAGCCTGGTGAGACCTGGTCACAAAGAAGTCTCAGCTGAGTCTCTTTAAAGTTGATTATCAACAGTGATTAGCTCACTGACCGTCAAAGCCTGTGTTCTAGTCAAGGGGGGCTGCTGCGTGCTCAAGGCGCCACCCTTTCCCCTAAGGCAGGGGGATCCCAATCCCTGAGCTGCCACCGGGGTTTGAGGAATTTTACGGTATGCCAGTTAACATAGGCCTTGGCATTTTTAAAGGGTAACATATCTAGTGATTTACATTCACTTTTATCTTTACCTTCATAAAGATATAGGAATCCAGTGGTATCCTAGGAAATGGATCCATTATGTTCCAGTTTTGGAAAGTGTACCTAAAATTTTGGTGATAGAGGACAACTCCTAAGGAAGCAGACAACTCAGTACTCTTTTTGTTATCCATCTCTTCTAGAAGCAATACAAGTGTGACCCATTAAACCTATGTATTTAATTTAGCAGTGCTGGCTATTTAATTACCACTGTCTTTAATCCCAAGTTACCACAGAGTGTCACTTAACAGTACATCAGTCTGGCCTAATGCCAGTATCAATCAGATATGCCAGCTCCTAGGAAAGGAAAAGATTATGTCTAAAAAAAAAATTAACTCTGGTTTTTCTAAATGTTAAGCCTTCTTGATAATTGAAAACTGAGTACCACAATGTGCTTTAGGAAAATTCTAAATAAGAACTATTTCTAGCACAGAGCCTGATACACAGTAGGTACTCAATAAAAATGTTTTAAATTGTATCTGTGGTGCACAAAAAATATCTGATTAGGATCCTGATTTGACATTTAAAAATAGTTCGTGCCTTAACACCTTACACTACACTTCTCTCCACCTCCACATCTGATTCACTTGTGCCCTTGTATTATTTATAGGCAGACCTTTTCCTCTCAACAGATCATAAACTCCTTTGAGCGTAGGAAATAAGTCTTATTCATCACTCCATCTCTCCTCTCCCCTGCCTGCAGCTAGCATGGAGCTCTCTGTATATGTCTAAAAATCAGTACATAAACGTTAAAAATAAATGAAACCATAAACTCATCATGCCAAGAAGAGAGCCATACCTTCCCACTCATTTAAAAAAGACTCTTTAGTCAACTACAAGAAAAATAAGCAGATGTGTTTATGAAGTTATTTTAACTGACATTTGTGCAATGTACAAAAAAAATCCCACAAACCCTATTCTTAGTTTCCCTGACAAGCTAACAAAATACATGATGCTCAAATATCACAAATTTCCTCTACTCATCAGTTAAAAGCTGCTCTTAGAACTCTAACTATAATAGCAGTTAACCCACTTTAGTAGCTAAAAAGCACAGACTCAGAACCACCTGCCTGGCTTTGGAACCTGGCTCCACCACTGATGGGCTATCTAAATCTGGATAATTTAATTGCCTCAGTTTCCACATTTATAAAATGGGGCAATTAAAGTACCTATTTCAAAGGGGTTATTGTGAGAACTAAATGATACAAATAAAGCAATTACCACAGAGCTTGAGACACAATAAGCTCCACAGAAATATTAGCTATTATATTACTAATATATAGTATAAAAAGTACTTATACTATTTTTCAAAGGAAGATGTTTTAAATTTATATGGCAACACTGTTGTAGATTACAAACAATGTCACCAGGTGACTTGAGCTTCTTTGCAGGTAATAAACCTTAATTATTTGGCCACCCATTTTGGCCTAAAAATTTTAGTGTGAAACAAGTCCAGGAAGCCCATAAAGAAGGAACATTTATTTAAATTTACAAATTGCTTACATTTTTCATCTTGATTTTTTTTTCCTGTTACTTGGGGAAAATTCGCTGTAATACAGACAAGCTAACCCTTTCCTGCTCTTCATAAATTAATAAAGCCCCAGCATTAATTACCCAACAGCTGTTTGCTTTGCGAGATCACTGCAAGCAGGAAATTAATCTTTCACAGCAGAATTTATGTGAACAATTTTCTTTTCAATCTTTCTATTCCTCCAATATAATAGCTTTTTAATAAAACATGCAATTTTCTAACATTAGGTTTAACCATTTTATTGTAGAGTTTTTCAGATGTAGTCCATCATTTGTTAGAAAGTTCTGATTTTCAATACATTTTCACTATTTGTTATATAAATACATTTTACTGTGTGTTCTAGATTCCTAAATGTATTAATGCCAATTTCCCACATTTGAAATTAAGGGAATTACAAATACATCCTAGAGGGAGAAATACCTTGTCAAAACGTACTTTAAAGTTTGCCACTTTACCAGGACTATATTTTCTAATGGAGATGCAGAAATCAAAAAAAAAAAAAGAGGAAGCAAGGATAAAGGAAAAGGATAACAATACTTAATAACACCTACCATGCACTGATCATCCTCAATGGATCAGGCACTGAGCTAGGTGTTTTAATTATCTATTTCACTTAACCCAACAGGTAGATATTACATCCCAAGGAACAGGGAGTAAAAGGAGAATGTATGCATATATTATTGGGGTCATATTTTACTAGGTACATAAAAGAATGAATAAAAGAAAATATAACCTAATATAAAATATAAGTTAATTCTGGATAGTGGAAATAAGATAACTTACCATGTTTTATCTCTCACTTTTCTGATTTTTATTTCCAGAAGGAAAGGATGGAGGGAAGGAAGGAAGGAACCAAGGAGTTAAATAACTTTGCCAAGTCATACAATTAATAAACCAATAAAATATAACAATTTTGGGTGTTCTGAAAGGTGATTTGTCTACAGCCCCAATTATGTAACCAACTAAAGGAAAAGTCCATCATTTTCTAAAAGTCCCCTTGTATTATCTACTACTAACACAAAAAGATGCTTTGGAGATAATAAAGAAGCAGCTTCCACAAGGTCAGCCAAGTTAACCAAAAAAGCCCCATGATGACAGAGCAAACAAGTAAGGAATTCCTGAACACTGGCTGTATCTTATATGACGCCATGGTGAAATATACAGAAGTTAGGGCATAAAAGAGATGGGACTTGTGAGGACCTAGGGGGTACTCCTTTCTGCATCAGCCATTCTCTCATTCACCCAGGAGGAATCCTGGCCACCTTGACATTTCCCAAAAAACTGAAGAAACATTTGTCTCAAAAATTATTTGCAAAATATGAAACAAGGAAGCAGGAAGCTGGTTAGATGGCTGAGAAGCAACAAACCAGTGACCTTCTCCACAAAGATAAAATGTTAAAGGACGCAAACTCAGGGTCAATCTTGAGTCTGTATAATCAGACTTGAACAATTTCTGTACCACTGTTGTGTTCCTTCCTATAAAGGGAGCAGCTGTTATAATAACTGTGCTTCAGATTTAGGATAACATTTGAGACAATTCAAACCAAGTTGGCAAGACATTTAAAAAGGTGTTTGAAAACTCTTGCACAATATCACACACTAGAAAAAGCTCATTAACCAATCACTGACATTGAACCTTTGATATAGTGAGTCAACCCTTCAGATGATCCCTTGCTGTATGTCCAACACTTACCTTAAAAAATTTGGTGCACAATTTTATTCAAAATGAATTTTAGTCAAAGAGAAATGTTTATAATATCTCCACCATCAGATAGCTGCAACTTCACAGTGGGATGCTAAAGGCAAAAAAAAATTAGCTATGCTGATAACTCCTCCATGGAGGTAAAAGGTTAGATTAGGCCAGTAACGTGGGTTTACCTTCTAGATTTCAAAGCCTTCTAGCTTTCTAATAACAAGGACTACTGAGCTCTAAAATAGATTACTAGGGCCTAAAGAAAAAGACTGTCAGGAAGGAATTCCCAGATAGAGGGCTGGCCAAAGAACATTTGATAAGAGCGTTGTTTAATATTCAATTCAATATTCAGCCATTTCCTGTTCCCTTCCACGCTAGAGCTGAAGCTACAGGCTATTGCCGTGAAACCTTGAGTAAAGTGTGTCACACACAAGCAGCCTTGTTTCGGCAGTACTTTGGGGAATAAGGGAGAAGGAATAGGTTCAGAATGAAGTAAAGGAGTGAAGAGAAAAGATGGTGCTGAAGAACACAGTGTACCTGACAGTGAAGAAGTAAGACAGATGAACTCAGGACAGATGTAAAGTAAATCCCCTAACCCCAAATCCACTAATAGGATTGCTGGGAACAGGGCTATCTTTTGCTATTGGTTGTCTCTATTATAGGAGAAATCACTTTTTAGTTCTCCAAGGCCTTGAGATCAGGGTGGGGAGTGGGGGGGGGAGGCATTAAAGGAGGGTTAAGGAAGGAATGCTTCATGCTGAAGCACTGGAGGACTGCTGTCAGTTAATCCTTCTTTCTCTGATGGTGAGATTCAGAACAGTGGTAAGTAAAGGCCTGGTGGAGAGCGTAATGGGAACTTTGTATTTTTCCTTAATTTATCTGTAAACCTACAGCAGCTCCAATAACAAAATGTATATTAAAAAAGAGAAAAAGTACAATAGCGAAAAAAATACCATGCACACACTGAATAAAAGTAAGCTAGATTAATTATATCAATATAATGATCACATTTTAAGACAAAGATTATTACAAGAGATAAAAGTGGGTATTTATTGTGATAAAGGGGTCAATTCATCAAAAAGTCATAATAATTCATAACGTGTAGAATATTCCTAATAAAGAGCTGTGAAATAACTGAGTAAATTGATATAGAGATAGATAAATTCATCATCTTTGCTGAAGATTTTTAACAACTCTCTCAGCAAGTAATAGAACAACAAAACCAAAGTTTAGTTAAAATCTGACAAACACTATTAATCATGTTAACTTAATTGATATTAAAGAATAATACCACCAAACCCACAGGAAGAATATTCACCACAGTAGACCTCATAGCTGACATAGGACGTACCATAAATTTAAAAGAAAGAATATTATTTAGGTTATGTTCTTTAATTACAATGGAATTAAACTAGGAATCATCAATAACAGAATATCTAGATAAACTACAAATATTTGTAAAGTAAATAAGGCACTTCTAAATAAAATATGAATAAAAAAGAATCCACGTGGGAAACCAGAAGAAAATTTAAAAAAAAAAAAAAAAAAAAAGGCCTGGTGGAGAGGAGGCAGAGGAGAAAGGGAAGGAGAAATAGGGAAGACAGTCTATGAAGAGATATTAAATTCTATGAGACATGATCAAATCATTAGACTAGACCTATAGGTCCACAAACAAGAAATGAGCATGAATCATAAATGTAGAGGGAAGCTGCAGAAACAGTTCTAAGTGAGGAAAACAAGTCACAAGACCCAAGCTGGGGAGATTGGAATAATGGGTCAGAAAGCAGACAGGTGTAGAAGAATGGTTCAGAATAAAGGCCATAAATAATTCAGGGCATTAAAGGTATGTCTTTTTTATGTAGCACGGGATGAATGGCACAAGGGAAGACTTGCCATTTTTAAGCAGCCAAAGAATTACAGATTAGCAACTGGTGTTGGGCAGTGTGGAATATATTCCTGTTATGGTATCTTCCAAGATACAGTTAATCTTTCAGAAAACATTTTTGATCACCTACCCTCTGCAAGTAATGTGCTAGATTCTGGAAACATGGAGACTGATGAGGTATAGTCCAGTGAGAAAAGCAAAGCAGGAAACAGACTATTACCAACCTATATGGCCAGGACGACCCCTGAAAGAACTCACCCCATAGTCAGTGGCTGTTCAAGGCTGACCTGTGCCCGCCAAAAAGAAATGTTTAAGTCCTAATCCCTGGTCCTGTGAATATGACCTTATTTGGAAACAGGGTCTTTGAAGATATGATGGAGGATAGGGTCAAACTGGATTAGGGTGAGCTCTAATCCAAAATGACTGGTTTTCTTATAAGAAGAGGAAATTTGGGCACAGAAACAAGCATGGAAAAGAAGCCCATGTGAAAACAGAAGAGGCAGAGATTCGGGCAATGCATCAACAAGCCAAGGAATGTCAGTGATTGCGGGCAGATGCCAGAGCTAGAAGAGGCAAGGATGTATTCTCCCCAACACATTTCAGGTGGAGTAAGGGCCTGCTGACACCCTAATTTCGGATTTCTAGCCTCCGTAACTGTGAGACAATAAATTTCTGTTGTTTTAAGCTACTTATAATTTGTGGTACTTTGTCTAGTACCCTAGGAACTAAGACAGTGGTCAAAAGCACTTTCCAAAAGAGACGCCTCAGCTAGATCCTAAAATTGAACAGAAGTTACCATATGGAGACAGTAGAAGGAAGACTATCCAACAGATGAAATGGTTCATGGCAAGAGAAAACGTGGTGAATTTTAGGTAACACATTGTAACTCTTTATGACTATAGCACAGAGTGGGCAGGAGAGCTCTGACAGAGAGACAAAGGAAGAGTCAAACAGCATTCAAACACCAAAAATAACAATTATTTTCCTGGATGGTGATAAACCCATGGGGGAAGGATGCTTTAACCTTTTATCCATGATTAATTTTGTAGAAAGAGACCAGGAATGTCATAGTAGGACAAGCACAGGATGTAGAGTTGAAAGGAAATGCAGCCCTAACTTCCAACGTGGCCCTGAGCATCTTATTATAATCATTCTGTGCCTTCAGTTCCCTCATCTGTAATAGTAAGGAGTTGGACTAGATGGTCTCAAGAATCTCAAATTCCATTACCACATGAACTGCGAGGAGATTTAGGTTAGTTCACGCGGAAAACCCAGGCCATTTAAACACTGTGAGGCTCAGCTTCCCTAACTATTTTCACACTGCCACACACACAGGCTACAGTTTCAAGTAAAACATAAGAAATTCAAATGTAAAGCACACTACCTTAATGGGAAAGTTTGTAAGACTGGTCCTGGTCACCCATGGAGAGGACACAGATATCATTTGATACTAAAGCTCCACTCAAGTGGAACAAGTTTTACATTTGTTCTAGTTTGCTAGCTGCCGGAATGCAACACACAAGAGACGGATTGACTTTTAATAAAAGGGGATTTATTTTGTTGGTTCTTCAGAGGAAAGGCAGCTAACTTTCCACTGAGGCTCTTTCTTACGTGGAAGGCACAGGATGGTCTCTGCTGGTCTTCTCTCCAGGCCCCTGGGTTCCAACAACTTTCCCCGGGGTGACTTCTTTCTCCATCTCCAAAGGCCTGGGCTGAGCTGCAAGTGCTGAGAT